>JAKWJA010001707.1:0-65518 GCA_027704765.1 Solanum habrochaites | reverse complement strand
TTCTGCAACCAGCACCTCAGGTCCGGAAGTACGAAGGCCGCTGTGAGGCTCCCGCCTGATGCCTATTAGAAATAGGCACGTTTCGTCGTTTGACTACAGGGACTATGAATGGACAAGAGATCAGCATGAACTCGTCAGTAGTTCTTGGAAATGAACCTCCAGTATTAAAGGGTGCTGAATCTGAGGATGCTACGATTTTCTGGTTGATTGTCATGGAGGTTACTACATAAAATGGGCATAGTGGAACGCATTTTGCGTTGAGTTTGTCACCTATCGTTTCAGGGAGAAATCCAAATGTTGGTGGCGGTCACATGTTGAGTGTCAACCCGTACAGGCCACACCTATGATGTGGGCAGTCATTCTCTAGCATATGTTGGGAAGTATATCACCCCGGGAACATTGAGGGATAGGAGGAGAGATTGAGTTCTGAGCCTAGAGCAAGGCAAGATGTCCGGTGACTGCGTATGCGGCAAAGTTCGTGCATTACCAGGGTTGCACCCAGCTTTGTTTCAGGACACAGAGCGGACTCGCCGTTGTGAAAGGGGTTGAGGTCAGATTTGCGGATTTCACCTTACCAAGTAGCGGACAGCGAATCCTTTCAAGAAGTGGTCGATTCGTGATCGAGGTGGAGGGAGTGCCCAAAGCCCGAGGACTTCCACATGGCATCACATCTAAAGTTCGTAAAGGGAGGTGAGTTTAATGGTTTCTTACTCCAAAGGGCCGGGTTCAGGAGGGATCCAAGCCCGACCTATTTAGTCTTCAAGGCAGGACTGTAGTGCGGGTCCACCGCAAACCGGTCAACACTCTCTGGAGTTTTGGAGGTTATCCCGGACTTCGTCATTATCACACAGACTATTGGATTGCATCCAGAAGAGTGTTATGGATGTGGGGAGACGGGGCCACATCAAGGAGGTATTGTCCAAAAACAGAGTTCCAGACCTCAAAATAGTAAGAGGTAGAGGTGGTCTGGGAAGCGGCCGCCATTCTGGAGGACAGTGGTGGCTCGAGGTAATGTGGTCACCAAAAATGGTCGGGGTGACGGGCAAACTGGAGCTACCTACAACTAACACATGGTAGGGGCATGGGCAGACAGGTGTAGGGCCCACTGTTTACGTTTCCGGGGCGGTCAGAAGCGGAGGACATCAGCATGTTGTTATCACAGGTAATCTTTGGTTTTTGGTGATTGCATGGATTAGTACTATGTTGATCTGGGCTCACATTTTTATAAGTCTCTTCCTCATTTTGCTATCGGTCTTAATTTACATTGTTGAGTACTGAACATGGCCGGTGGGTTTTCTACTCCGGGGGTTGAGCTGTGATAGTGGAAAAGGTGTATAGGTCTTGCTTGTTAATTTCGTGGGAGCAATACTTCAAGTAGACTTGGTATCTTAGAGATGGTGATTTAGATGAAATTCTGGTATGACTTGGCTTTCTTCCAAATTGCAATCTTTAGATTGTAATGCTAAAACTGTAACGTTGGCCAAGCCTGGGACAGATCCGTTAGTGTGGGGGGCTGACTACACTTCCACTCCAGTTTCGTATCATTTCCTTCTTCGTGCTAAGAGAAGGTTAGTTAAAGAGTGCTAGCTTTTGTGGCACACCTCCGGGAGGATACTACCCAAGAAGAAAAAAAAAAAAATACCTTCAATTGAGTCGGTTTCGGAGTACGTGAGTTTTGGAGGTGTTTTCCTCCATGACCTTCTGTTATGACACCGGATAGAGATATTGAATTTTTATTGATCAGGGGGGTACTCGACCCCATGTTCCATCCTCCTTATAGAATGGCTCCAGCAGAGTTAAGGGAGTTAAAGGGCCAACTTCAAGAGTGTTAAGTAAAAGGTGTCATTAGACCAAGTTGCATCCCTTGGGGGCTCCGGGTTATTTGTGAAGAAGAAGGATGGGGAGTTTAGGATGTGCATAAGCCTCCGGCAATTGAACAAAGTAACTTGTTAAAACAAGTACCCTCTTCAGCATTGAATGATTGTTCGATCAGTTACAAGGTGTTGTGTCTTCTTCTAAGATTGGACTTGAGATTCCGGTTATATCAATTGAAAATCGGCAACGGATGTGCAAAGACTGCTTGTGCTAGGTATGGGCTTAAGAATTGTAGTAATGTCTTTTTGGTCTTACGAATGCCCCTGCTGCTTTCATGAGATTGATGAACGGGTATGTTTTAAGGCCATATCGGATCTCTTTGTTGATCGTATTTATTGGATGAATACTGATATACTCCAACAGTAAGAAGGAACATGAGGAGCATTTGGAATCGTGTGGAAGTATTAAGGGAGAAAAAGGGCTTTATGCCAAATCTCCAAGGGGAGTTTTGCGAAGATTCAGTGTCCTTTTGGGGAAAGTAATTTCTAAGGATGGAGGTATGGTGGATCCTTCTAAGATGGAAACAGTGAGAAGTTTGGGTACGCCTACTAATGTGTGAAAATACGGAGCTTTGTTGGTTAGCCAGTTTACTACGTCGATTTTTCAAGGGTTTTCTATCGCTTCCCAATTGGACGAACTTGACTAAGCAGAATGTCCAGTGGTATGGTCGGATGGAATGTGAGGAAAGCTGTCGAAAACTTAAGGAACCTTGCTGGATATGCACTAATCCTTACCTTTGCCAGTAGAGGGTTAAAAGCATTCATTGTTTATTGTGATGCATCCTATTCTGGTTTAGGGTGCAGTGCTAAGCAAGAGGAAGAAGGTAATTGCTTATGCTTCGAGGACCATTAAAGGTGCATGAACGTAACTATCCGACCCATGATTTAGATTGGCTGCAGTCGTGTTTGCATTAAGCAATTGAGACACTATCTTATATGGGGGGTAGTGTGAAGTTATAAGGAATCATCGTGAAAGCCTACAGTATGTCTTTACTCAGAAACGATTTGAATTGAGACCAGAGGCAGGTGGATGGAACTACTGAAGGAGGATTATGATGTTACCATCTTGTATCCAACCAGGAAGGCTAATGTTGTGGCAGGACACCTTAAGGAGAAAAGCAGGGACGCATGGGAGTTTAGACCCCACGTACCAAGTTTTATAGACGGCCCATTGGCTAGAGAGGTTCAGACTTGGCTAATGACTTATGAGGTTAAAAGTAAATGAGAAGTGAGGATTTTGGCCAGTGTGGATGCGAGATCTCTTTCTTGACAGATCAAGGGAAAATAGTGTGATGATGAAGGAAAAACTAAGCCGAATTCGGATATTGGTGTTGCGAGGAGAAGGCTAAAGAAGCGGATAAGGATGAGGAAGGTGTCTTTGCGAATTAAGGGAAGGGTATGTGTACCCGGTCGATGATTTGATTCACACTATTCTTACAGAGGGCTCATAGTTCCGGTTTCTATTCATCCTGGTGCAACAAGATGTACCGTGACTAAAGCAAAACTTTTGGTGGAGTAGAATGAAGCGCGCCCATTGTTGATTTTATTGCTTCAAAAGTCCACTTGTCAGCAAGTAAAGTATGAAACACCAGAGGCCCGGAGGAAACCTTCAGGAGGAATGCCCATTTCCAGGAATGGAAGTGGGAGAGAATTCAATGGACTTCATGGTTGGTCTTACCAAAGACATTGGTAAGTTTGCTTCATTTGGGTTTCAAAACTCGACCTCTATCTGATATGATGGAGAGTGGAACTCCATGCAATCGAACAATCTCTTAGATTATAAAGTTTGGCTAACTCTCTGCGGTGTAAGTCACCTTGACCGGAATGAAGTGAGCAGACTTAGTTAATCTGTCCACAATTACCCAAATAGAATCAAACTTACCCAATGTCTTTGGAAGACCAACCATGAAGTCCATTGCAATTCTCTCCCACTTCCATTCCGGAATGGGCATTCTCTGAAGTGTTCTCCGGCCTCTGGTGTTCATACTTTACTTGTGACAATTTGGACATTTGGCAATAAAATCAACAATGGCGCGCTTCATTCTACTCCACCAAAAGTGGTTGCTTTAGGTCACGGTACATCTTGGTTGCACAGGATGAATAGAATATCCGAACTATGAGCCTCTGTAAGAATAGTGTGAATCAATCTCGACACGGGGTACACATACCCCTCCTTCCTTTTCTCTTTTTTTTCGCTTGTTCCCACCATCATTCTTAGATCCGTCTCTTCGCCTCCTTCCCCCTCCGTTCTCCTTTTCTCTTCACACTACCCTGGCCCTCCCTTGAACTCCTCCTTGTCTTAATTCTCACACACCTTCCTCCATCCATTCGCTTTCTTTAGCCTATCCTCGCAACCCAATCCCGAATGGCTAGCATCCACACTATTTTCCCCTTATTTTCAGAAAGAGATGCCTCCACACTGCCAAAATTTCTCATTCTTTAAGCATGCAAGCTGACCTACTAGCAACTTCGTAAGTGGGCTAAACTACCCATGCTCCCTGCTTTTCTACTCTTAAGGTGCTGCCACAACATTAGCCTTTCCTGGGTGATACAAGATGGTACATATAATCCTTCGTAGTTCCATCCACCTCTCTGTCTCAAATTCAAATCTTTCTGATAAAGACATACTGTAGGCTACGATGACCTAAGACTTCACACTAACCCCATAAGATAGTGTCTCAATTGCTTTAATCAAACACGACTCAGCCATTCTAATCAGGTCGGATAGTTAGTTCATGCACCTTTAATTGCCTCGAGCATAAGCAATTACCTTCTTCTCTTGCATTAGCACTGGCCCTAACCAGAATAGGATGCATCACAATAAACAATGATGTTTTTACCTCTACTGGCAGGTAAGGATAGGTGCGTAGTCAGCAAGGTCGTGAGTGTCTGAAAGCTTTCCTCACATTCATCCGACCATACAATGGAACATTCTGCTTAGTCAAGTTCGTCAATTGGGAAGCAATAGAAGAGAATCCCTTGAAAAATCGACGGTAGTAGCTGGCTAAACCAACAAAGCTCCTTTTCTGACACATTAGTAGGTCTTACCCACTTCTCACTGTTTCAATCTTAGAAGGATCCACCATCACTCCATCCTTAGAAATTACGTTCCCCAAGAAGGAATGAATCAGCCAAAACTCACACTTGGAGAATTTGGCATAAAGCCTTTTCTCCCTTAATACTTCCAACAGATTCTCAAATGCTCCTCATGTTCCTTCTTACTGTGGAGTATCAGTATATCATCAATAAATACGATCACAAAGAGATCCAGATATGGCTAAAAATCCCGTTCATCAAGCTCATGAAGCAGCAGGGGGCATTCGTAAGACCAAAGACATTACTACAAATTCGTAATGCCCATACCTAGTTCGAAAAGCAGTCTTGGCACATCCGTTGCCCGTATTTTCAATTGATGATAACCGGATCTCAAGTCATCTTAGAGAAGACACAAGCACCTGTAACTGATCGAACAAGTCATCAATGCGGGGAAGAGGTACTTGTTCTTAACAATTACTTTGTTCAATTGCCGTAGTCTATGCACATCCGAAAACTCCCATCCTTCTTCTTCACAAATAACACCGGAGCACCCCAAGGGGATGCATTGGTCTAATGAAACCTTTACTTAACAACTCTTGAAGTTGGCCTTTAACTCCCTTAACTCTGCTGGAGCCATTCTATAATGAGGGATGGAAATGGGCGATACCCGGCTCCAGATCAATAAAAAGTCAATATCTCTATCCGGTGTCATAACAGAAGGTCTGTAGGAAACACATCCAGAAACTCACGGACTACCGAACCGACTCAATTGAAGGTACTGGTAGTATATCCCGAGGTGTGAAAAAAGCTAAGCATCTTTACTAACCATTCTCTTAGCACAAGAAAGGAGATGATACGAACTGGAGTGGAAGTGTAGTCACCCTCCCACACTAACGGATATGTCCCAGGCTTGGCCAACGTTACAGTTTTAGCATTAAATCTAAGATTGCAAAATTTGGAAAGCCAAGTCATACCCAGAATTTCATCGAATCAACCATCTCTAAGATAACCAAGTCTACTTGAGTATTGCTCCCACGAAAATTACAAGACAGACCTAACACCTTTTCAACTATCACAGACTCACCCACCGGAGTAGAAACCCGAACAGGCATGTCAAGTAATTCACCAATGTAAATTAAGACCGATAGCAAATGGGAAGATACATATGAAAATGTGGAGCCAGGATCAAATAGTACAGAAGCCATGCAATCACAAACCAAAAGATTACCTGTGATAAAACATCTGATGTCTCCGCTTCTGACCGCCCCGGAAAGCGTAACAGTGGGCCCTATCACCTGTCTGCCCATTGCCCCTACCATGTGTTGTTGTAGTAGCTCCAGTTTGCCCGTCACCCCGACCATTTTGGTGACACCATTACCTCGGCCACCACGTCCTCAGAATGGCGGCCTCTCCCATGACCACTCTACCTTGACATATTTGAGGTGTGTAACTCTGTTTGGGACATACCTCTTGATGGCCCAGTCTCCCCAATCCATAACACTCTCTGGTTCAAGATAGGTCTGTGTGAGAATGACGACGTCTGGGGATACCCTCCAAACTCAGAGAGTGTTGAACGGTTTGCTGTGGACCCGCAACTACAGTCTGCATTGAAGACTAAATAGGTCGGGTGGGATAACCCCTGAAACCCTGCCCTTTGGGATAGACCATTAAACTCACCTCCCTTACGAAACCTTTAGATGTCGATGCCATGGTGAAGTCCTCTGGCTTCACTCCCTCCACCTCTATCACGAAGTCTACCACTTCTTGAAAGGATTTCGCTGTAGCCGCTACTTGTAAGGGTGAAATCCGCAAATCTGACCTCAACCCCTTCACAAAACGGCGAGTCCGCTCTTGTGGACTGAAACAAAGCTGGGTGGCATACCTGGATAATGCACGGAACTTTGCCTCATACGCAGTCACCGACATCTTGCCTTGCTCTAGGCTCAAGAACTCATCTCTCCTCCTATCCCTCAAGGTCCGGGGGATATACTTCTCCATAAATAGGCTAGAGAATGATGCCCAAGTCATAGGTGGTGCCTGTACGGGTTGACACTCAACATGTGACCGCCACCACATTTTGGCATTTCCCTGAAACGGATAGGTTACAAACTCAACGCCAAATCGTTCCACTATGCCCATTTTATGTAGTAACTCATGACAATCAACCAGAAAATCGTTAGGCACCTCAGATTCAGCACCCTTGAATACTGGAGGTTTCAATTTCAAGAACTTACTGAAGAGTTCATGCTGATCTCTTGTCATTATAGGCCCTGTAGTCAAACGCGAAACGTGCCTATTTCTAATGAGGCATCCAGGCGGGGAGGCCTCAGCAGCGGCCTGTCGTACTTCCGGAACCCTGAGGTGCTGGTGCAGAAAACACTGGAGGTGTCTGGCCTTGATCAGATAACCTGCTAAGATAAGCAAGAACCTGATTAATCATCTCTGGGTAGGTGGGGTGGTAATTCCTCATTCTGCACTTGCTCACTTTCCCCTTCCTCACCCTCTCTTACTACTTCCTCAGTCGTGAGGAGGTCACCGCCTAGTACCAGATGGGACAGGTGCTTGTCCTCTTCCTCTAGAGGACGTCCTCCCACGACCTCTACCACGGCCCCTTGCCACTGATCCTCTTCGAGCTACAGCCCCGTGGCTGGCTCAGACGCATTTTGTCTTGCCGGTGCTGGTGTTGGCGCATTGTTGCTCTAGTTTCTAACCATCTCGAATAGAGTGAAGATGGTCAGATACCAATTTGTATCCCTAGATCCAATTGGATCCAAGTAATAGCACGAAAGAAAGAAAGAATGGAATTTTCCTAAAGTCCTATAGCCTCTCAAGAAAAGTGAAGGCGTCCCCATACCGTTCCTTAAGACTCTACTAGACTCGTTCTTGTGTGATGAGACTAACGAACCTAATGCTCTGATACCAAGTTTGTCACGACCCAAACGGGTCACGAGTGGCACCACACTCATCCTACTATGTGAGCGAACCAACCAATCTAAACCCCAACAGTTCAACCATAAATAACATAAATAATGCGGAAGACTTAAAACTCATTGACGAATCAAAAATAATTCTAAAATTTATACTTATCATCCCCAAAATCTGAGGAAGTCATCACCACAAGAAACATCTATCCTCAAATTACTAATCTAAGAGTATCTAAGAAGCTAAAATAAGTAAAAAGCTAGTCCATGCCAGAACTTCAAGGCATCAAGACATGAAGAAGGATGATCCAGTCCAAGCTAGAAGCGTAGCTCACCACGAGATCCGACGTGATGAAGACTGCTAGAGTTGCGTTGAGTTGAGCGATGGTACGTTTGTGCATTCACAAATAACAAAGAAAAACATACAAGTAGGAGTCAGTACAAAACAGAGTACTGAGTAGGTATCATCGGCCAACTCAAAATAGAAAATAGTATATAACCAGTTAATATCATAAAATCAACTACATACTCAACATGTAGCAACAAAAGTACTGTAATCATTAATAAAGTACGCCAAGTGCACCCATGAGGAACTCAAGCCTCAATACCTCTATTTGGGAAAATAGGTTCATTAATTTGATATATTATCATATTTCAAGATTCATTCTCTTTCTATCCTGGTGTCGGAACGTGACACTCCGATCCTCATCATACTATCCTGGTGTCGAACGTGACACTCCGATCCATATTCTATCCTGGTGTCGGAACGTGACACGCATCCATATTCTATCCTGGTGTCGGAACGTGACACCCGAATCCATATTCTATCCTGGTGCTGGAACGTGACACCCGATCCATATTCTATCCTGGTGCCGAACGTGACACCCGACCCTCTATTACTACCCTGGTGTTCGGAACGTGACACCCGATCCTCTAACCTCATTCTTTTAGTTCATCAAGCCTTCTTTTATACTAAGGCATCATCATTAACAGAGGTTTTCAAGATTAGAATTCATGGCCTCATCATGTTTATTTTATCACAATTATATATAAACACATCATGCATACACCAATTAAGCATATAGAAGGGTTTACAATACTCCCATACATATCATTCGCTATTAAGAGTTTACTATGAAAGCATAAACCATACTACCCCTCCACCGAAGAATCGCGATCAACAAGCTATCTTCCCATAGCTGCGTTCTTCCTCTCTCTCGATCGATTCGTTTCTCCCTCTCTTTGTTCTTTCTATTTTTCTTATTCAAAACCCTTTTTCTTTTACCCTAATTAGCATATATTAAGTATAAAGATGATAAAATACCCCATACTTGTTTTAAGGTTCTCCCTTTTAACCCCCAAGTATTAAATTATTAACATAAACCACTAACTTTATAATTATAAGCAAGAATAGTCAAACGCCCCTTAAAATATTTAACAGAAATCCAACCCAGTCAGGGTCACGCAGCCTGTGACGGCCCGTCGTGCCTGCGACGGTCCGTCCTGCTGCTTCCGTCACAAGGTTCAGAGACTCCAATTCATTAAAGAGTCTGTGACGGCCCGTCATGCCTGAGACGGTCCGTCCTGCCACCCCGTCGTGACGTTCAGAGAGTCGATCTCAGTACCCAAATTTCTAAATTCTAAGTGTTTTAGAACGAGACCCTCTCGACGGTCCGTCGTGGGATCCATCGACTCAGCCAGTTTTTTCAGAAATAAATCTGCTGCTCAAAACGACTAAACAGGTCGTTACAGTTTGTTTTTTTTTTCCATTTTTTATTTTTCTATTCTAGATTTCTCTTTTGCAGATGAAGATTGAGTTTGTGTTTGTGACAGAATGTTGAAAGATGGAGCATTAAATTCCTCACATCTTGCTTCATCATTCAACCTTCTACTTTTTCGCGGGGTCCTCATTGCCTCTCTTCGACATTATACAGTTTTTTGAGAGCAAAAGTTGAAGATTTGAGTGCAAAAGTCGAAGATTTGGTGAAGAAAAATGTTAAAAGTGGAAGTTTTTTTAGCCAAATTTGGTGAAGATTAAATGTTAAAAGTGCAAAAAGAAGATTTGGGGAAGAACAATATATTTGGGGAATATAATTTTTTTTTAAAATTACGTGTGATAGTTTTTTTAAAAAAACTGTTATTATTTTAGATAGTGTTGGGTAGTTATTATGGAATGATAAAACCCCTATTATTTTATAATTTTTTTAAAAAAGGTAACTATTTAATGTTTAATTTAATTTACACTAGTTAAAGAATTTTGTTTAAAAAAGGTAACTTAAAAAAAATAATGTAATCAAATAGTTTTGGTTTAAAAAAAGGTAACTTAAATATAATTAATAAATAGATTGGTTTAAAAAAGGTAATTGAATATAAATGAATTATTTAATAAGTTATTATTATTTAAAAAAATAATGAGAATAATATATTTTTTCTTGATATGCTATAACTTGATAATAATATGTTATAAGTAGTTTATTATTAAAAAGTATGTTTATAACTTGATATTTATCATCTTAAATGTGTGTATAGTGTTATTTTTATTTATTATATTACACTATGAGATTTCTTAAATTTATACTAAAAAATACCCAGGCCTTACTCCCCTATTTTAATCCAAATCGTCCCAGCCCAATTATTCTCCTCCTCAGCAGCCCAATTCGTTTTTATTTTCCAGCCCACTTTTTCCAAACCCAAATCCTTTAAGATTTCCAGAAGCCCATCCCAATTGCTCCCTCAACCCAACCCAATTCCATTTTTAATTTTTATATCCTAGACCCGCCTCCGCCCCCTTTCCTTTGACCCGACCGACCCGACCCACTGCTACAACCCTTCCTCTTCACAGCCCCTACAATTCCCAGAAAATAACCCCTCCCGTCTCTGATACGCTCAAATTTACTTCTCAAATAAGAAGTAAAGCGGTCGCGTCAAGTAAATAACCCAACTAGTGAGGTTGGATCGTTCCCACAGAGGAAATAGTCTAGACTTAACTTTAAACTTGTTATTACTATTGTTCGGTTGATAACTTCCTTAGAAAGTAAAAACATAAAAATGTAAAAGGGGGTTTGTATTTCCTAATAAGTAAAAAGAACTTAACGAAATTGAAGAGGACACTATACAGTTTGAAAGTTGGGTTTTAATCAATTAATCAAAGTAACTAGGGTTTACGTGTTCCCCACAGGTTCATAACTTGATAATTCTAACTATAACAATTCTTCCTAGTATCTTGCATGCAAAGTGATAGTTATGTATTTTTTAAATCCTTGGTCCGGCATCTAGAAAATCTCACTCCGCACCTTGGTCGCTACGTGTGTTGCTTTCCTAACCCTTATCGTTACCTCATATTAAGCATCGTATTCTATATTTGACTAAGTTACCTCGTACCAATCAATACTAAGCCTATTAGATAGTATAACTAAATCTTGTTAATAATCTTTTCCTATTATCTACTTCCTTGGTCCGGCAAGTGCATTAAGGCGAGTTCTAACGTTGATCATCCGTTAAAAAGACTTCTAAGCGAAAGAATATTAATACATGCAAGACATTTTCTAGAATTGTTATTTTAGCTAGGGTTTATCTCATTATTTGCCTATGGTTCCCACACCCTAGTTATGGAGTTAGTTACTCATAACCATAAAAACAATATTCAAATATATAAATAGAATTCATGTACTTACTTCAATGAGAAAGAATAAAATCCAAAAGGTTGCTTGATTAATCACCAAAATTACTTGTAGCAATCTCCAAAGAATCAAACAACTCATAAACAAAGTCCAACAATATGATTTCTAATAGCAGAGTCTAACCTTCAAATGAGTTTTTTTGCACTATTTATATGAAAAATAAAACCTAATAAACAAGGGTCTAATTCTGGAATCTGCCAAAACAGGTGGGTCGACGGACCACGCGACGGACCTCTCGTGGTCATGACGACCGTCGTGGTCATGACGGTCCGTCGTGGACTCCGTCGTCCCATACTTGGTGCAATTTCTTCTGCTGCTTCTTCATTCCCCTCAACGGCAAGTGTGGACGGACCGTCATAGGCCAACGGTCCGTCGAGGGTCCTCGTTTCAAAGATCAACTCTTGAATCTAGGTACTGGGATCACTTCTCTGATCTTCACGACGAACCTGCAGGACGGACCGTCACAAGATTCGTAATCCCACACTTGTCAGACTTCCCAGCTTCTCTTCAGCAGCTTCTCTAACGCTGCACCTACACGGACCGTCACAGGCATACGGACCGTCATAACTCCGTAGGTGGTTCTTTCTGCATTTCTCTCTCAAAATCTCCGCATTTGGCTTTGGACAGATTTCCTGCAAAACAAGAGAAACTGGTATAAAATTAGCACAAAAAGGCTTTGGACGCACTAAACTTAGGAAAAAACATTATTATACCGTGAAACCACGGTATATCAGTCTACCTCAGCGTAGAAACCCCTCCCCCCCACCCCTCACCCAAAAAAAAATGCCATCCTCTCTGTTCTCCCCTCTCTCGCGCAAGTCAAGAGAGATGATGCCCTTCACGAGGCATCGCGCGTGGAGGAAGGTGGCAGCAACGGATACCTCAGTTTTGCGATGCCATACGACCTCTGCAACACAAGACGACGCGGAATCGTCTTTGGCGTGTAGGATCGAGCCACGTCGCTTGCAAGGACGAAGGACGATCTCAAAC
Source organism: Solanum habrochaites (assembly GCA_027704765.1). Taxonomy (NCBI): domain Eukaryota; kingdom Viridiplantae; phylum Streptophyta; class Magnoliopsida; order Solanales; family Solanaceae; genus Solanum; species Solanum habrochaites. The sequence goes on along the minus strand of JAKWJA010001707.1, from coordinate 53,017 downwards.
CCTCCCACCTCCCCTTAATTCCGTCCGAATCGCCTGGATTTTGGATAAGGTTTGGAATTTGAATTCCAAATGGGCTGAAAGTCTCGAAATTCCTCGTCCTTCCCCCCCAAATCGAAAACCTAGAAAATCTCCTAAAATACCCCTCTCGTGCTTCGAAGAAGGGGGGGGTCTTTTCTTTGTTTGGATTGGAATTCGAAGAAGAGTAAGAAAAAACAGAACACTTTTGGTGTTTTTGAGACTCTCATTCACTAGCCAAAATAAAGAAGAAGTCGGAGGAAAATAAATTTTAGAGAGTTAAGAAGAAGAGTAAGATAGGAGTAGTGTAGTTGGATTTTTATTCGCAGTCTCATTTCGTGGTGGAATCATCCTTGTCTAGTTCGTTCGTCTCAGTCTGCACCGGAAAAGGTAACTTCCTTTGATTCTTAACTCGTTTTAGAGGACATTTCATCTAATCTTGATAATGTGAGGCTTACTGTTAACTTTGTTTCATTGTTGACGCCTCGTGATGGGCAGTTTGGATTTCGAATTGAGTATAATTAGGTTAGAAGTACCATGTGATGTTTATTGTGTCTTCTTTCGTGAATAATGGTTGAGTCTGGAAGATGTTTAACGAGAATTGAACGTTGTTGCGTCTATCGCCCATTAGACGTCACAACTCTTTCTTCTATGTTTCTTTTTTCTTTCTGTTTTTTTTTTTTCGGGATTGTTCTCGACCTTTAGCATCTCTATCAGCCATGTTTATGTGTTCCTTGTTTGTGGGAATATAAATGTTAATGTATGAGCATGTCTTTGACCTTATATTTTGTTATGTGTTCTTTAATGAATGTGATGTCGTCGATATGCAGTGCATCATCTGCTTCTCTTATGTTGTGAGTTTTTTCCAATTGCTAATCAATTGTTCATGGAATAGGCTACCCTGGTTATTGTGTGTATGTTACATCTTTGGGATTTACTGTTGCGCCTATATAGGCACATGTGTATTTTTGAATTATTTTTCACTTTGATTCTTGATATTGATGTATTAGTTTCACTGCTTCTTCCTCTTATTAATAAAAGTTATATTTGTTTTCAAAAACAATACATGTTCTTTTTTTGTTTTTCGTTTGTTTATTTCGATTTGAATATATTCTACTCTTGATTTACATATCGGTAGTTTGTTTGTTTGCTTGCATTAACTAGTTGATATGAGCCTTGTTTTGTTGTCATTGTTTTTCCCATACGACATAGTTAGTGTTTGTTTAAATCTGTTCGTTTAAGTCAAATTTGGTTTTCCCTGGAAATTTTGCTCCAAGTTAGTTTAAATAGTCTTATGGTTAAATTCTTGTATCAAGGGTAATGGCTTTAAGTACTATTTGCTGATTTACATGTTCGATTACATGGTCTAGTAGCTTAGGAATATCATTAAATATTTCTTCCTTTTCTTTAAAGTAAGGAGTATTACCACTCCTTTTGCTTCGACTGTGTCTCATGTTTAAAGTGTGTAAAATTCTAGATACGATAGAATAATTAGTCTTCTTTGTATTGTTGATGCCATGGACAAATTCTAATCTTCTCTTCTTTTCCTCTATTTTGATACATGTGACATCTATTCGAGTCTATTTGGACTCCAATCTCGCATCCAACCGATTTGCTAGATCCTTGAGTCAGCTCCCATTTCAAAGTCTGGAAGCTTTAAAGCCGATTTGCAGTTTGAAAACAGCAAATATTGTGTTGTAAAAATGAATTTGCAGTGTTGAAGAAGCTGTATACTAGGCCATATACATATTTTATGCTACTAATATACAGTCGAAAAGAGTGCAGAGAGGCAAATTCGAAATCTGGGTTGATAGCAGTGAAAATATACAGCTGTAAAAGAGCTTTCAGTCTTCGAAAGTTGAAGAACAGGCCGTTATACTATCCGTATACACTGTATACAGAACGCGTCATACTAAATAGGTGTAAAAATGTGAATTGCAGGTTTAACGTACAGGGATATCAAATTCGAGTAAAATTCAGGAACAATGAGTAATACGTGCACAGGTATAGCCGTATACATTGGTATTACACCATTTATGCAGCGATATACAGTACATAAAACGATATATAAAAACAGTACAGGTACAAAATACGTCGAAGTAATCTGGAAAATACAGATGGAATCGCGAGAATACGTATCCAACAAATACAGGATTCAAAAGTCCAAAACGGACTGGATATACATCATATACAGCATAGACATCAATTATTACCCTAATTCTTTTTTTCAGGAAATGGGCCAGGGCCCGTCAGCAATTTAAGTAAATAGGCCAAAGGCCATAATTTTGCGATTTTGATTTGTTAAAGGGCCCAAGTCCACGTTCTTAAATAATTAATATAGGACAAGTGGGCCAAAGACCAATTTAATGAATTTGGGTATTGCCAAGTTCAAATATTCTCTTCTCACACCCTCTTTTATTTATTAGTTTATTTGGATTAACTAACGTTTCGGTGGAACTTTATTAATTTCTAACGGACAGCCATTTCTTACTATATTTATATAATTATAATTTTTTTACTACTATTTATTAGTTTGTTTTATTGACTTTTGGTTAACATTAGTTTATTCCCTTAAGTTGAATTTCTCTAAATGCTTCCTTTAGAAATAAATAAATAAAGAATGAAATGAAATAAATATATTAAAACGAATTTTCTCTTTACTTAGTTAAATTTTTTATTTTAAAGGTCATTTAGTCAAATCGCCGGTCAATCGCAAGTTAGCGAGCTTTTGAGGGCCTAACACCTTCTCGAGATGTCATTTGAACTTCGGAACCTTTTTCAATTGATTTTTATCTGTTTTTAAATCTTTTGAAATTAATTATAAATATTTTTCTTGATTTTTTCAAAAATCAGTGCGATTCCGTAATTTGAAAAATCATTTTTCTTAATCATAAGATTAATTGATTTTCTAAAACTTAGTCAATTTAATTTTTTACCAAATAATATTTTAAAGTAAAACAAAGTATAAAGAACAAAGCAACTCTCTTTGATTGGACATCACTTTGTAGCATAATCATAATAGTTTAAATCAAACTTTGTCAATAATTAAGTGTTGTGGGATAGATAAACTCAATTGTTTACCATCCACCTTTATTACTATCAAGACATTAATTTGCCTATTTAGGGAGACGAGATTTAAGCATCCACATCATAATCCTTTAGTTCTCCATTTTACACTAATAAAATTTCATTCCGTTATATATATATAGTTCCCATCAAACCAAAACTTTTACAAAAAAAAGGAAAAGGACAAAAACCCAAACCATAAGCTCAAAATGGTTAAAACATAAAATTAAACTATATTATGTTAATGCTTTGCAGGAAAATTGGTTAATTAAGGCCAAAGCATTGCTCGTAACCTGAGTTACATGAGTCACCCTGGCTCTAATCGAACTCTTATCCTACCATTCAAGCCCTCAGCAAACCCTCTGCACACACTATTTTCATTTGTAATAGCCGCACTCCATGTCTGAATATTACTCATATGCCACTGAAAATCCTTCCCACGTGAACTCCCCATACGTCTTAAGAGTTCTTTAACAATTTACTGATCCTATAACTGTCTCACTACATTTCCTCCAAACAATCTTTAGAGCCGCGTACTCTCTGATTTCAAACCTTAAATTTGTTGAGTTTGGTGATGAAGTGTGAGCGGATTGTTGCCCTGTCCCAGACTACTGACAAGTGTTTTGTGCGAGCTGCTGCGGGCTACGTTTGATGGTTGGTGCGTAAACTGATAAGGAAAGTAACGCATACTTGGGATAGGTGGTGATTTTGCATGAACTTTTGATAAAAAACTTGTGGGGTGCCGTTGAATTTGCATGAAATTGAAGAGAAAAAGGAAAGCTGCTAGCAGTATAAGTTTTGAGTGCTGCCATTACAAATTGGGAGTAAAGTTAGGGGGATGACTTGTGGATTTATAAGGAATTGGAAGTTGCGAATGGGACCCAACATTTAAAGACCAAAGATGGTTTGCTTCATTATTACTTGCAACTTATACTGGTTATTATGTTAAGTTTTTTAAAATTAATCTGAGTTGATTTTTAAAAATTAACAAATAAATTACAATATTAAATATTAATATGATAAATAAGTTACCTAGTTAATTTTTTTCAAAAAACATTCTATAAGGAGAAATGAACAGACAAGAAAGTACACAAACAAAGATGCGCCGCGTAGACTACGTCGGTGAGTAGCGTGTTCACATAGGTGATGGGTCCTTAAAAAACCCCGTACAGTGTGACAAATTCTTTCATCAACCGTTTACTTTTTAATTATAAGGATACATGAGAATAGTGACATTATAGATTCGCGGTGTAATAATAATAAAGATATAATATATAAATATAATTTTTTAATTTAAATTTAACGAAAATATGTCTTCAAGAGCATAAATAAGATTCTTATAGTATATAAAATTGAAATAAGTAGGCACATGTGTTTTACATGATATAATATTTGTATGACATCATCTAGGCACAAAATGACATGTAAGCGTGTCATATAGGTTGAAATCGCATGTTTGATCATTTATACAGTTTGAGTCTACTTGTGCATACTTAAAACTCATGTTTTGTATGATGTTTAGAATAAATTATCCTACCTTCGATCAAAAGATATTTTTTTTAAAAAAAATATAAGTTATTTCTTGGATTTATATCATACACATTATAAAATAATTAATATATTTACTTTATTTTTAATTTAAAATTCTAAAATTTAAGTCTTTTTAAGTTGTTTTAAATGTTATATCAAGTTAAAATAAATAAAAGATTATTATCTTATGTATTATTTTAAATCTATAAATTAAATTTAGTTTGAGAGTTGAACAGTGGTCGGTGGAATGTCTACCTTTTTTTTTTTTGCCTATGGTATACGATGTTTTATCATAATATATGTTTTAAGATAATTACGTTTTTACTATATCAAAAGTTATAAGATGAGTGATATTTTCTTAATCAAGAAACGAATTAAATCAAAATATAATTTCGTGTAAACATTTTTACTTCTTAGGGATGGTCATGAGTGATTTGTTAAGATGTTTAAAAATATTTTTTAAAATATAGTATAAATAGGAGAGGTAATACTTTTTAGTAATCTTGAGAGAATAAATACTTTGGTATTCTTTTGAGGCCACTTCTTTTTCTTCTTTTTTCTTTTTTTTTTTTGGCTGAAAAGGCTGGTTTATTAATTTACGAAAACTCGAAAATTAGAATAGGATTTAAAAAAGAAACTGTTAAGTATCTAGTGTATTGTATATTATATTAGACAACCATAAATCATTTGACTGTAATTTGTACGGAGTTTTGCTGTGTGGAAGGGTCTTTTATTTTTCCGTCAAAAGCGGTGGGAATATGACGACTTCTTCATTTGAACAATATATAACGACTCATATTCATATGTTTATTGTGATAAATGATCATTCCATCATTAATTAGAGATTTCGTATTTGAGTTTTAAATATAAAAGAAATTATGTTGAAAACGTTAGTTTTGATAGTTGCGATATATAAATTACTTATATTTTGTGTTATGAATCTATAGATTATTATGAGTGTTTCCATCATTAATTAAAGACCTCGTGTTTAAGTCTGAATATAAAAAAATATTGAAATGCTCATTAATTTTAAATAAACTTTGCAATATGCTATTTAAATTTAAAACGAATTCTAATATAGATTTGTGGGCTTTTTTTATTTTTTTATTTCTGTTAAGAGTAAACGCAATAATATGGTCAAAATTTCACATGTGATGTGGAGAATTTTTCTTCCTTACTACTTCAATGTAGGGCCACCAAATTTTGCGGGAATTTGCTACTTGCTACTTTTAAAAGACAACTTGGCATTTCATTTTCATAAAATAAAATAAAATATTTTGGGTTTTAGGGGAAAGTGAATAAGGAATGGATTAAGAATAATTGAACTCTTGATAATAAGATAAATATTTAGATTATCGGCAAACAAAAGCTACTAAAATCTCTGCAAGAAACTCGTATTACTAGCAATTTCACGAGTATTTTTTCATTGTTTCAAAAGTCACTATGTTCAGAACAATACTTGGTACAAGTGTTATAAACCAATGAGAAAAGAGTTGCTACATATATCAAAAGATGAATGCATAAGGAGAAACGTTTTTAAGTGTCATTCAAGTGGTTTATAATAGGAGTTTTATGTCTCCATTTATTAGTGTTATATAGAGAAAAAAGTAAAAGATAATCATAAACATGATATTAATTATTTACTGTTAGAAAATACGAAATAAAAACGCGATAACATTTTATAGTTAAACATCAAATTTCTATATTGATCGCATTTAGATATGGATAAGCAACAGGTTATAAGAAAATCATCAGCTAATGTTTTTTAGCAACGAATTAATTAGCTAAACGTAGTTTGCTATTGAGACGCATAACAAAATTGTAACTATAGTGCATTAATATAATTTTTATAAATGTTGTGCCTAAAATTTACTAAAATAAAAATTTCAAACGTTATAATAAAAAAAAAACGAGATATCTAGAGGCTTTCCTATTCGGGTGACGGATAGCTGGCGTTTAACAAAACACAGGCACTCGACATATGATTATTATTTTTCATTTTTTTATATCACAATTGACATAGATGAATGTGAAAATAATTCTTTGAAAATTTTATGATTTCTTGTTCTTGTATCAATTTATACATAACAGTGCACCCCTTAGCCCACCATGACTTAGAAATTAACTAAATTAATACTGTTAGTTTTGAATGACTAATAGCTTAGTGGACAAGGCAAAGTCAATCCTCACCATTGACTTGTACAAAGCTTCTCCCACAAAGTCCACCAAAAGTAGAGTTACTATCTCGGATTTTAGTGAATGCACGTATTAAAGACATCGCAACTAGTTGTCACACTATCCTTAATGAGGTCATAGGGTGGTTAACAAATTCAAATAAAATTTAAGCTTGTCGTACAAATTTCTAACACAAATTCGACATAGGAAGTATGTATTAGTAAGAGTTTAATATATGTTATTTTTTTTTATTTTAAGAAACTTTCACCATATAGCAACATAAAAAATCATACTTGTTTTTGGACATATAGTTTGGCATAATTGCGCTACATAGGCAATATAATATGTATATTCATTTACAAAAAGAAAGCATGTATAATCTGCTTTGATATATATATCTATATATACACACAACAGAATAATTGTAGTCTAACATCTCGTATTCTAAATAAACTAAGATTAGATAAGAAAAACAAGAAGAATCGAATTTGGAAATAAGTAAGGAATCTGGAAAATTTTCAGATTTCAAAAGTGAGTTTTGATCATTTTTCAAATGGTCATAATTCCTAGCTCTTGAGGAGTTTGGGTGAGTTATTGATATGGATGGAAAGCTCGTCGGAAGATCTTTCCTAGACGCCAAGTTACGAATTTCCAAGTGTCGTATGAGGGAGATCTGCTTTCGAAGTTGGGTTGTTGAGCAGGAAAGTTCCAGATCCGGATTTGTTAAAGGATGTTTTTAGTCTTTTCGTAAGTTAATATCAAATTCATTTTTGGTGGTAATATGTTAGGGTCTAACTTGATCTTATGCAGTTTTACACAACTAAGAAAATAAGTTAGGGACTTTGAAGAAAGGAGAATAAGAAGGGAGAAGAAGACGCAAGAACGCCAAGAATTCTATCGTGTACTTGTATATATATACTCAGAGGTTTAAGCATCTTTTCAGTGCAAACATTTTTTCTATTGCATTTTTTTTAACTGCGTATATTGAATACGAGTTAGTAGAATCATGAGTTGTTGAACAGAGCCAAGGTAAGTATCATTCTTACTCCTTTCAAGCCAAGTTTTGTTTTACTCCCAGAGCGGTCTCATACATCCTTCAAGTACTGATGCCAGTTTGCCTGATCCTTTGTGAGCAGACGAGTTAATCAGATCAGCACGCGGCGCTTTCGGTTGAACGAAATTGAGCTCCAGAGTCAGTGGTGAGCGCTCACTTGCATTCACGGAGGACATCCATTTCTTTTTGTGTTTAGTAGTTTAGTTTGGATGTTTGGGGTCTGTCCCACACATTCCCTCTTCAGTTAGTTTAGAGGCTTTCGTAGACACTATGATTTCAGTCGAGAGTTTATTGGTTGCTTGTTGAGACTTGAGTGTCGCATGGCCAGATATCTAAGAAGTACTTTCCTTTAAACATGTTCTTATTTTATTGTTAAGGTGAGTTTAGTCTTCTGCTGGTTAGTAAGTCAGGCCAAGGGTTCGCTTGAGGGTAGCACATGGTCTTCGAGTGTTGGTTAACGTCTAGGGTGTAGGGTCGGGGCGTGACAAACTTGATATCGAGCACAAAGTTCAAGAGTCCTAGGGAGTCTATGAAGTCGTGCTGTAGAGTCTTAGTCCATCGGTTGTGTGAAGCGCGTCAAATCTGATTAGAGGCTAGACATTTAGGAATATTTTCCCTTCTTCATGTTCTTTTGTGCGAAGATTTTATCTCTAAAGTCTTTCTCTAATTCGTGCTTACACGCATTTTTTCAGAAATCATGCCTCCAAGAAGAGCAAGTCAGAGGTCGACCCACGAACGAATGTTGAGGAAACAAGATGTTTAAAATACACCGTAGGTGCAACCCTAAGGAGAGGTTACCAATGCCGAATTCCGGTAAGCCTCCGGATGTTAAGTCAGTGTTGTGGACCACCAATTTGGGCAACATAGGACAGCTCGACAAGAAGAGCTGATACCTCGAGAGTTCGTGAGTTTCTGTAATAAACCCTCCTAGTTTCACTGTATCAAGCCCTAGTGAGGATCCAGAGAACTTTTGGGGAGTTAAAGAAGGTGTTAGAGGTAATGCATGGGTAGATGTTAACTAGGGTTGGATATTGGTTGCATATCAAATAAACGGTGTGGATAAACCGGTCTTTTGATCAATGGAAGGATGGTGGGTAGAGCTGAGGATGCACACGTTCAAGTTATGCTTGCTTCGAAGAAGCCTTCTTTGGGAGGTCTTCTCGCGAACTGAGAAGGACAAGCTGAGAGAGTTCCGTACTCTTTGAAACAAGACGTCCATGAGGTACATTTGGAGTACGGGATGAGTTCAACCCAACGTACTGCTATGCTCCGGAGGATGGTGAAAACATACATAAGAAAGTAAATGGAGTCGTTATATTTGCAGGGTTGGTTGCGCATTCAAGTAAGAAAGGTAGGAGGTTGCCATATTGATAGGTGACGTTGGACATATCCAGGCTGTATGGTATATGTTGTAACAAGTTGAGAAGAGAAGGTGAAGGATTAGAGAATACTAGCAAAACAAGACACACAAACGGGCTTTAGACTAGAATGAGTCTGGCCAACAGAAGATGGTTAAGCCGACCACATTCAAGAAACCCAAGGGGGGTCATGTCACCATCATCTACTAAGGCACTGCCACCGGAAACCGAAGTGAGTATAGTGGCCAGATTCGCCAGTCACTGTCAAGGCTAGGCGGGTGGCTCGGTCCTCAAGGTAGGGTGGCGCAAGAGTACGAACGCCTGCAGGCGCCAGTGTGGTAGAATCACTCTGGGCATCTATCGTGAACGGATTCACAGTTGTTTTCAAGGTGGTCAAGAGGGTCACTTACATGAGAGTGGTGCACCAGGACAAGTAAGCGATGGAATTCGGGCAATAGAACTACAATTTTCATCAGTTGATCCAACCAAACACGGGATGCACTAGGGGAGCTGCTTCTGGTACAGATGTAGGACACAAAACAGGTTGATGCTCGTTAAAATCGCCATGTACAAGAAATAACATCACCAGATTGTTTGTCATGGTATGATTCCGGGGTCTTTGACTTTACTGCTTATGCATATGGGGCCTAGGAGCTAGTTTTATATTTTGTAACTACCTTAGTTGTACTATGAATTTGAGATTCTCTTGAGAAACTTAGAGAACCATTCAGTGTATCAAACACCCTGTTGGGTAGTTCCATTCTAGCAGAAGAATCTATCGTGATGTTCTGTTTTGTCAGTACCAATAGTACCAAGACTGATTTTAAAAGAGTTAAACAGGTAGATTGTGATGTTTCATTCTGAAGTATGGACTGAGATTCAAGTCTTTATATGCATCATAGATTGCAGAATTTGAGCTGTCAAGTTTTCTATTCCTAATGAGATAGTCATAGAGTGGTAGGAGTCAAACATGCCATAGCGTACTTCAATTTCGTACTTTAAGAGAAGGGAGGAAGTTAGTTCTAAGGGGGTGTATTTATCACTTAGGTCAGATTCAATGACCAAGTGTTCATGTACACTTCCCTTTTGTCAGATCCCTAATAGTCAATTGAACTATCCATAATCCTTCCCTGTTATCTACCGAGGTACCCTTTCGAAAACGAGATAGACTTGCGCATAGATGTCGTCCCGGAACTCGTCCTCATTCTATTACGCGACATAAAAAATAGCACCAAACAGAGGCTAAATAATCTAAAAGAGCAATGGAAAGATGTCTGGTAGATAAAGGTGTTTATTAGACCGGAGTCTCATCTTAGGGATCTGAGGGTGGAGACTTCGGTCTTAATTGTTAGGAAGAAGGGATGGGTCCTTTAGGATGTATTAGGATTACGTCCGACTGAATAAGGTGACCATCAAGACTTAATATAATCTTTCCAAGTATAGATGACAGTTGATCAACTTCGGGGTGCTTCTTGATTTCAAAGATTGACCTCTAGATCGGCTAGTCATCGTTGAGAGTAAGAGATGTGATATTCCCAAGGACAAATGTTTTAGAACGAAGGGTAAAGGCATATGATTTTTTTGTGATCTCATTATTGACAGAATGCACCTGCAGCGTTCATGTATCTTACTGAAATAAAGTATTCAATCCTTATTTAGATTGTGTTTGTCATCAGTGCTTCCATTGATGATTATGATTAATTAAAGAATGAAGCAGATCATGCTCGTCACCTAAGGATCGTTCTTCAAAATTTAGAGGACAAAGAATTGTATGTCAGTTCTCCAAGTGTGTGTTTGGCTTAGTTTGTGGCCTTCTTAGGCCCAATTGTTTCGGTGAAGGTAGTAGAGTTTACCACGCCGAAGATGAGGCATTCAGAGTGGCTAAAACCCACATCCTCCAATAGATATAAGGATTTTTGGGTGTTTGCCTGGCTAGTTATAAGAAGAATTGTTATAAAGAGAGGTGGAGATTATTTATAACAATATCCCCTCAAGTTATGAGCAGCACAAAGGAATAGTATTTAAACTCAGAAGAACAAAGTGTATGTCAAGTTGTCAACATGGTCTGAAGCTGTGAGAAAGGAGTAGGAGTTGAAAAGAAGATTGAACTACATGGTTTTGATATGACCTACCAGAGGGGTACTCACGGCTTTGGGTTGTATTTACTGAATGCATCAAGATGTGGCTTGGGTTGTGTATGAGACGCCAGGAAATAAGGCAAGGTTAAGGCTCATGCTTCAGGCAGTTGAAAGGTTCCTGAGGCCGACTCATCCAACTCCGACTTTAGCATGGTACCGTCGTGGTTGCATTGAAGGCTATGGCGTCTTATTCAATCATGTTCCATGTGGGGAAGTCTTTAAGGGCTGCTTATCAACGACCCTCCAATACTGGTGTGCACTCCACGATCGCGCTGGGCTGGACAACCTCCGACGTGGCAGGTAGGTTGGACTTACTCACACTGGAGGGTGTCTGTTGGCCTTGATCAGATAACCTGCTAAAGAAAGCAAGAACCTGATTAATCATCTCTGGGTAGGTTGGGGTGGTAATTCCTCATTCTGCACTTGCTACTTTCCCCCTTCCTACCATCTCTTACTACTTCCTCGTCGGTGGAGGAGTCCCGCCCACTAGTACCAGATGGGAAAAAGGTGCTTGTCCTCTTCCTATAGAGGACGTCCTCCCACGACCTCTACCACTGGCCCATTGCCACTGATCCTCTTCGAGTTTACAGCACCCAGTGGGCTGGCTCAGAGCATTTTTGGCTTGCCGGTTGCTGGTGTTGGCGCAGTTGTTGCTCTGTTTTCTAACCATCTGCGAAATAGAGGTGAAGATGGTCAGGATGACCAATTTGTATCACCTAGATACCAATTGGATCCAAGTAATAGCACGAAAGAAAGGAAGAAAGATGGAATTTTCCTAAAAGTCCTATAGCTTCACACAGAAAAGTGAGGCGTACCCCAACCGTTCCGTAAGGACTCTACTCGACTCGTTCTTGGTGATGAGACTAAACGAACCTAATGCTCTGATTACCAAGTTTGTCACGACCCAAAAGGGTCACGAGTGGCACCCCACACTTATCCTACTATGTGATGCGAACAACCAATCTAACCCCAACAGTTCAACCATAAATAAATAATATAATGCGGAAGATAAAACTCATTGACGAAATCAAAAATAATTCTTAAAATTTAATACTTATCATCCACCAAATCTGGGAGGGAAGTCATACCACAAAGAACATGACCTCAATTACTAATCTAAGAGTAGCTAAAGACGCTTAAAATAAGAAAAAGTAGTCCATGCCAGAACTTCAAGGCATCAAAGACATGAAGAAGATGATCCAGTAAAGCTAGAAGCGTTAGCTCACCCAGAGCTCCGAAGTGATGAAGACTGGCTAGAGTTGCGGTTTGAGTGAAGCGATGGACGTTTGCTGCCATTCCAAAATAAAAAAGAGGAAAAAAAATTACAAGTAGGAGTCTAGTACAAAACACGAGTTACTGAGTAGGTATCCTCGGCCCAAATCAAAATAGAAAAAGTATATACCAGTTTTAATATCATAAAATAACTACATACTCAAAATGTAGCAACAAAAAGTAACGTAAATCATTAATAAAGTACGCCAACGCACCCCATGAGGACTCAAGCCTCAATACATCTCATTGGAAAATAGGTTCATTTAATTTGAAATATTCATATTTCAAAGATTCATTCTCTTTCTATCCTGGTGTGGACCGTGAACTCCGATCTCATCATACTATCCTGGTGTCAAGAACGTGACACTCCGATCCATATTCTATCCCTGGTGTCGGAACGTGACACCCGATCCATATTCTATCCTCGGTGTCGGGAACGTGACACCCATCCATCTTCTATCCTGGTTGCTGGTGGAAACGGACACCCGATCCATCGATCTGGTGCCGGCAACGTGACAACCCGACCCTCTATTACTACCCTGGTGTCAGGAACGTGACACACGATCCTCTAACCATTCTTTTAGTCATCAAGCTTCTTATACTAAGGACATCATAACAAGAGGTTTTTCAAGATAGAATTCAATGGCTCATCATGTTTATTTTATCAAATTATATATAAAACATCAGCCTTACACACAATAAGATATAGAAGGGTTTACAATACTACCCAATACAACATTTCGCTATTAAGAGGGTGTTACTATGAAATATCTAAACATAACATACCCCACCGAAGATCGCGATCAAAAGCGATCTTCCCACATAGCTGCGTTCTTCTCTCTATCGACGAGCGTTTCTCCCTCTCTTGTTCTTTCGATTTTTTCTATTCAAAACCTTTTTTCTTTTACCCTGATGCATTAATTAAGTAAAGATGATAAAAACCCCACTACTTGTTGTAAGGTCTCCCTTTTATTTTTTAACCCCCAAGTAATTTTTAAATTATTATTAACATAAACCACTAACTTATAATTAAAGCCAAGAATCGTCCAAAACGCACCTTAAAATATTTAACAGAAATCCAACCCAGTCCCCAGGGGCACGAAGACTGTGACGGCCCGTCGTGCCCTGAGATGGGTCAGTTCCTGCGCTTCCGTCACAAGGGTTCAGAGACTCCAATTCATTAAAGAGTCTGTGACGCCCGTCATTGCCTGAGACGGTCCGTCCTGCCACCCGTCGTGACGTTCAGAGCGTCGGATCTCAGTACCCAAATTTATAAATTCAGTGTTTTAGAACAGACCCTCCGACGGTACGTCGTGGTTTTGGGATACATCGACTCAGCCAGTTTTTTCAGAAATAAATCTGCTTGCTCAACGGACAAACAGGTCGTTACAGTTTGTTTTTTTTTTTTTTCCATTTTTATTTTTCTATCTAGATTTCTCTTTTGCCAGATGAAGATTGAGTTTGTCGTTTGTGTGACAGAGAATGTTGAAAGATGGAGATTAAATTCCTCCATCTTGCAATTAATCATCAAACCTTCTACTTTTTCGCGGGGGTCCTCATTGCCTCTCTTCGACATATACAGGTTTTGAGAGCAAAAGGTGAGATTTGAGTTGCAACAAGTCGAAGATTTTGGTGAGAATGAAAAGGGGGGGAAAAATGTTAAAGTGGAAGTTTTTTTAGCCAAAATTTGGTGAAGATTAATGTTAAAAGTGACAAAAGAAGAGAAGATTTGGGGAAGAACCAATATATTTGGGAATCTAATTTTTTTTAAAATTACGTGTGATAGTTTTTTTAAAAAAACTGTTATTATTTTAGATAGTGTTGCGGTAGTTATTATGGAATGATAAAACCCCGATTATTTTTAATTTTTTTAAAAAAGGTAACAAAAAAAAAAAAACCCCAAACTTATTTAGTTTAATTTAATTTCACTAGTTAAAGAATTTTGTTTTAACAGGTAACTTAAAAAAATAATGTAATCAAATAGTTTGGTTTAAAAAAGGTAACTTAAAAATATTAATTTAATTAAATAGATTGGTTAAAATTAAAAAAGTAATGAATAATAAATGTAATATTTAATAAGTTAATTATTATTAAAAAAATTAATGAGAATAATAGATTTTCTTGATATGACTTATAACTTGATAATAATTGTTATAAGTGTTTATTATTAAAAAGTAGTTTATAAGTGATATTGAGCATCTTAATGTGTGTATAGTGTTATTTTTAGTTATTATCTACACTATGGATTTCTTAAATGCTATACTAAAAAAAATACCAGGCATACTCCCCTATTTTAATCCAAATCGTCCCAGCCCAATTATTCTCCTCCTCAGCAGCCCAATTCGTTTTTATTTTCCAGCCCACTTTTTCCAAACCCAAATCCTTTAAGATTTCCAGAAGCCCATCCCAATTGCTCCCTCAACCCAACCCAATTCCATTTTTAATTTTTATATCCTAGACCCGCCTCCGCCCCCTTTCCTTTTGACCCGACCGACCCGACCCACCTGCTACAACCTCTTCCTCTTCACAGCCCCTACAATTCCCAGAAAATAACCCCCTCCCGTCTCTGATACGCTCAAATTTACTCCAAATTAAGAGTAAAGCGGTCGCGTCGAAGTAAAATAAACCAATAGTGAGGTTGGACTTCCCCGAGAGAAAATGTTAGAATTAATTTAACTTGTTATTACTATGTTCGGTTGATAAATTCATTAGAAAGTAAAAACATAAAAATGTAAAAAGGGGGTTTGTATTTCTAATAAGTAAAAGACTAACGAATTGAAGAGACACTTAACAGTTTGTGAAGTTGGGTTTTAATCAATTAATCAAAGTAAACTAGGGTTGACGTGTTCCCCACAGGTTCATAACTTGCTAATTCTAAACTATACAATTCTTTCCAGTAGCTGCATCAAAGTGATACGGTATGTATTTTTAAATCCGGTCCGGCATCTAGAAAAATCTCACTCCGCCAACTTGGGGGGGGGCCGGCTACGTGTTGTTGCTTTCCTAACTTATCGTTACCTCATATTAAGATCGTATTCTATATTTGACTAAGTGAATACCTCGTACCTTCAATCTAGCCTATAGATAGTTTATACACTAAATCTATGTAATAATTCTTTTCCTATTATCTACTTCCTTGGTTCCGGCAAGTAGCATTAAGAGCGAGTTTATAACGTTGATCATCCGTTAAAAAGACTCTAGCTGAAAGAATTATCTTAATACATGCAAGACACTTTTCTATAGAATTGTTATTTTGCTAGCGGTTTATCTCAGTATTTGCTTATGGTTCCCACAACCTAGTTATGGAGTTTAGGTACTCATACCATACAAACAATATCCAACATCATTAAATAAGATCATGTACTTACTTCAATGAGAAGAAATAAATCCAAAAGGTTGCTTGATAATCACCCCAAAATTACTTGTAGCAATCTCCAAAGAATCAAAACACTCATAAAACAAAGTCCAACAAATGATTCTAATCTAGCAGAGTCTAACCTTCAAAATGAGGTTTTTTGCATATTTATATTGAAAAATAAAAACCTAATTAAACAAGGGTTCTAAATTCTGGAAATCTGCCAAAACGAGGCCTGGGTCGACGGACCCGCGGAAGGACGTAGGTCATGACAGACAGTCGTGGTCATGACGGTCCGTCGTGGACTCGTGTCCCAGACTTGGTGCAATTTCTTATGCTGCTTTCTCCTTCCCATCAACGGCAGTGGTTGTTGCCGGACCGTCATAGGCACAAAGGTCACGTCGAGGATCTCGTTTCAAAAGACTTCAAAACTCTTGGAATATAGGATGAGGAATCACTTCTCTGAGACTTCACGTACGAACCTGCAGGACGGACCGTCACAAGCTTCGTAATCCCACACTTGTCAGAACTTCCCATCTTCCTTCAGAGCTTCTTAGCTGCCACTAGGACGTACCAGGCATGACGGACCGTCATAAGCTCCGTTCTAGGTGGTCTTTCTGAATTCTCTCTTCAAAATCTCCGCATTGGCTTTGGACAGATTTCCTGCCAAAACAAAGAGAAACTTGTATAAAAATTAGCACAAAAAGGCTTTTTGGACGCACTAAACTTAAGGAAAAAACATTAATTATAACGTGATGTTTGAACCACGGTTATATCAGCTCTACCCTCACGCGTAGTTAGAACCCCTCCCCCCACCCCCTCCACCCCAAAAAAAAAAAGGCCATCCTCTCTGTTCTCCCTCTCTCGCGCAAGTCAAGAGAGATGATGCCCTTCACGAGGCCATCGCGCGTGGAGGAAGGTGGCAGAGGCCAGCAACGGATTAACTGCGTTTTGATGTGCCAAGACCTCTGCAACACACAAGACGACGCGGAATCGTCTTTGGCGTTGTAGGATCGAGCCACGTCGCTTGCCAAGGACGAAGGATCGATCTCAACCCTCCACCTCCCCTTAATTCCGTCCGAATCGCCTGGATTTTGGATAAGGTTTGGAATTTGAATTCCAAATGGGCTGAAAGTCTCGGAATTTCCTCGTCCTTCCCCCCCAAAATCGAAAACCCTAGAAAATCTCCTATAAATACCCCTCTCGTGCTTCGAAGAAGGGGGGGGGTCTTTTTCTTTGTTTTGGAATTGGAAATTCGAAGAGTAAGAAAAACAGAACACTTTTCGGGTTTTTGAGACTCTCATTCACTAGCCAAAATAAAGAAGAAGTCGGAGGAAAATAAATTTTAGAGAGTTAAGAAGAAGAGTAAGATAGGGAGTAGTTGGATTTTTATTCGCAGTCTCATTTCGTGGTGGAATCATCCTTGTCTAGTTCGTTCGTCTCAGTCCCTGCACCGGAAAAGGTAACTTCCTTTGATTCTTAACTCGTTTTAGAGGACATTTCATCTAATCTTGATAATGTGAGGCTTACTGTTAACTTTGTTTCATTGTTGACGCCTCGTGATGGGCAGTTTGGATTTCGAAATTGAGTATAATTTAGGTTAAGAAGTACCATGCATGATGTTTATTGTTGTCTTCTTTCGTGAATAATGTGTGAAGTCTGGAAGATGTTTAACGAGAATTGAACGTTGTTGCGTCTATCGCCCATTAGACGTCACAACTCTTTCTTCTATGTTTCTTTTTTCTTTCTGTTTTTTTTCGGGATTGTCTCGACCTTTAGCATCTCTATCAGCCATCTTTATGTGTTCCTTGTTTGTGGGAATATAAATGTTAATGTATGAGCATGTCTTTGACCTTATTAATTTTGTATGTGTTCTTTATGAAATGTGATGTCGGTCAGATATGCAGTGCATCATCTGCTTCTCTTATGTTGTGAGTTTTTCCAATTGCTAATCAATTGTTCATGGAATAGGCTACCCTGGTTATTGTGTGTATGTTACCTCTTTGGGACTTTACTGTTGCGCCTATATAGGCACATGTGTATTTTTGAATTTATTTTTCACTTTGATTCTTGATATTGATGTATTAGTTTCACTGCTTCTTCCTCTTATTTAATAAAAGTTATATTTGTTTTCAAAAACAATACATGTTCTTTTTTTGTTTTTCGTTTGTTTATTTCGATTTGAATATATTCTACTCTTGATTTACATATCGGTAGTTTGTTTGTTTGCTTGCATTAACTTAGTTGATATGAGCCTTGTTTTGTTGTCATTGTTTTTCCCATACGACATAGTCTAGTGTTTGTTTAAATCTGTTCGTTTAAGTCAAATTTGGTTTTCCCTGGAAATTTTGCCTCCAAGTTAAGCTTTAATAGTCTTATGGTTAAATTCCTTGTATCAAGGGTATATGGCTTTAAGTACTATTTGCTTGATTTTACATGTTCGATTACATGGTCTAGTAGCTTAGGAATATCATTAAATATTTCTTCCTTTTCTTTAAAGTAAGGAGTATTACCACTCCTTTTGCTTCGACTGTGTCTCATGTTTAAAGGTGTAAAATTCTAGATACGATAGAATAATTAGTCATTCTTTGTATTGTTGATGCCATGGACAAATTCTAATCTCTCTTCTTTCCTCTATTTTGATACATGTGACATCTATTCGAGTCTATTTTGGACTCCAATCTCGCATTCCACCGATTTGCTAGATCCTTGAGTCAGCTCCCATTTCAAAGTCTAGGAAGCTCTAAAGCCGATTTGCAGTTTGAAAACAGCAAATATGGTGTTGTAAAAATGAATTTGCAGGTGTTGAAGAAGCTGTATACTAGCCATATACATATTTTATGCACTAATATACAGGTCGAAAAGAGTGCAGGAGGCCAAATTCGAAATCTGGGTTGATAGCAGTGAAAATATACAGCTGTAAAAGAGCTTTCAGCTTTCGAAAGTTGAAGAACAGGCCGTTATACTATCCGTATACACTGATATACAGACGCGTCATACTAAATAGGTGTAAAAATGTGAATTGCAGGTTTAACGTACAGGGATATCAAATTCGAGTAAAATTCAGGAACAATGAGTAAATACGTGCACAGGATATAGCCCGTATACATTGGTATACACCATTTATGCAGCGATATACAGTAATAAAACGATATAAAAACAGTACAGGTACAAAATACGTCGAAGTAATCTGGAAAATACAGATGGAATCGCGAGAATACGTATCCAACAAAATACAGGATTCAAAAGTCCAAAACGGACTGGATATACATCATATACAGCAGTATACATCAATTATATACCCTAATTCTTTTTTTCAGGAAATGGGCCAGGGCCCGTCAGCAAATTTAAGTAAATAGGCCCAAAGGCCATAATTTTGCAGGATTTGATTTGTTAAAGGGCCCAAGTCCACGTTCTTAAATAATTTAATATAGGACAAGTGGGCCAAAGACCAATTTAATGAATTTGGGTATTTAGCCCAAGTTCAAATATTCTCTTCTCACCCTCTTTTATTTATTATTTATTTGGATTAACTAACGTTTCGGTGGAACTTTATTAATTTCTAACGGACAGCCATTTCTTACTATATTTATATAATTATAATTTTTTACTACTATTTTATTAGTTTGTTTTATTGACTTTTGGTTAACATTTAGTTTATTCCCTTAAGTTGAATTTCTCTAAATGCTTCCTTTAGAAATAAATAAATAAAGAATGAAATGAAACTAAAATAAATATTATTAAAACAATTTTGCTCTTACTTAGTTAAATTTTTATTTTAAAGGTTCATTTAGGGGGGGGGTTTTTTCCCAAAAAAAATTTCGGGGCCCCGGGGCAAGTCGCAAAGTTAGCGAGCATTTTGAGGGCCTAACACCTTCTCGAGATGTACATTTGAACTTCGAACCTTTTTCAATTGATTTTTATCTGTTTTTTAAATCTTTTGAAAATTAATTATAAATTTTTCTTGATTTTTTCAAAAATCAAGTGGCGATTCCGTAATTTGAAAAATCAATTTTTCTTAAATCATAAGATTAATTGATTTTCTAAAACTTAGTCAATTTTCACTATTTTTACCAAATAATATTTTTAAAAGTAAAACAAAGTATAAAGAACAAAGCAACTCTCTTTGAATTGGACATCACTTTGTTAGCATAATCATAATAGTTAAATCAACAGCTTGTCAATAATTAAGTGTTTGTGGGATAGATAAACTCAATTGTTTACCATCACTTTATTACTATCACAGACATTTAATTTGCCTATTTAGGGAGACAGAGATTTAAGCATCCACATCATAATCCTTTAGTTCTCCATTTTACACTAATAAAATTTCATTCTCGCTTATATATATATAGTTCCCATCAAACCAAAACTTTTACAAAAAAAAAGGAAAAAGGAAAAAACCCAAACCACATAAGCTCAAAATGTGAAAACATAAAATTAAACTATATATAGCTGTTAATGCTTTGCAGGAAATTGGTTAATTAAGGCCAAAGCATTGCTCGTAACCTGAGTTACATGAGTCACCCTGGCTCTAATCGAACTCTTAATCCTACCATTCAAAGCCCTTCCAGCAAACCCATCTGCACAACTATTTTCATTTGTAATAGCCGCACTCATCCATGTCTGAATATTACTCATATGCCACTGAAAATCCTTCCCACGTGAACTCCCCATACGTCTAAGTTCTTTAACAGATTTACTGATCCTATCAACTGTCTCACTCATTTCCTCCAAACAATCTTTTAGAGCCGCGTACTCTCTTGATTTCAAACCTTTAAATTTGTTGAGTTTGGTGATGAAAGTGTGAGCGGATTGTGCCCTGTCCAGACTTACTGACAAGGCTGTTTGTGCGAGCTGCTGCGGGCTACGTTTGATGGTTGGTGCGTAAACTGATAAGGAAGTAACGCATACTTGTGGATAGGTGGTGATTTTGCATGAACTTTTGATAAAACTTGTGGGGAGTGCCGTTGAATTTGCAGTGAAATTGAAGAGAAAAAGGAAAGCTGCTAGCAGTATAAGTTTGAGTGCTGCCATTACAAATTGGGAGTAAAGTAGGGGGAATGACTTGTGGATTTATAAAGGAATTGGAATTGCGAAATGGGACCCAACATTTAAAGACCAAAAGATGTTTGCTTCATTATTACTTGCAACTTTATACTTGTTATTATGTTAAGTTTTTTAAAATTAATCTGATTGATTTTTAAAATTAACAAAATAAATTACAATATTTAAATATTAATATGATAAATAATTTATCCTAGTTAATTTTTTTCAAAAAACATTTCTATTAAGGAGAAAATGAACAGACAAGAAAGTACACAAACAAAGATGCGCCGCGTAGACTACGTCGGTGAGTAGCGTGTTCACATGAGTGATGGGTCCTTAAAAACCGTACAGTGTGACAAATTCTTTCATCAACCGTTTACTTTTTAATTATAAGGATACATGAGAATACGTGACATTCATAGATTCGCGTGTAATAATAATAAAGATATAATATATAAATATAATTTTTAATTTAAATTTAACGAATAATTATGTCTTCTAAGGAGCATAAATAGATTCTTATATTTATATAAAATTGAATAAGTAGGCACATGTGTTTTACATGATATAATATTTGTATGACATCATCTAGGGCACAAAATTGACATGTAAGGTGTCATATAGGTTGAAATCGCATGTTTGATCAATTTATACAAGTTTGAGTCTACTTGTGCATACTTAAAAATCATGTTTATGTATTATGTTTAGAATAAAATTATCCTACCTTCGATTCAAAAGATATTTTTTTTTAAAAAAATATAATTTATTTCATGTGGATATTTAATATCATACAATTATAAAATAATTTAATATATTTACTTTATTTTTAATTTAAAATTCTAAAATTTAAAGTCTTTTTAATTGTTTTAAATGTTATATCAAGTTAAAATAAAAGAAAAGATTATTATCTTATTGTATTATTTTTAAATCTAATAAATTAATATTATTTTGAGAGTTGAACAGTGGTCGGTGGAATGTCTACCTTTTTTTTTGCCTATGGTATACGATGTTTTATCATAATATATGTTTTAAGATAAATTACTTTTTACTATATCAAAAGTTATAAGATGAGTGATATTTTACTTAATCAAGAAATCGAATTAAATCAAATATAATTTCGTGTAAACATTTTTTACTTCTTAGGGATGAGTCATGAGTGATTTGTTAAAGATGTTTAAAAATATTTTTTTAAAATATAGTATAAATAGGAGAGGTAATACTTTTTTAGTAATCTTGAGAGATAAATACTTTGGTAATTCTTTTAGGCCACTTCTTTTCTTCTTCTTTTTTCTTTTTTTTTTTTGGCTGAAAAGGCTGGTTTATTAATTTACGAAAACTGAAAATTAGAAGTAGGATTAAAAAAAGAAACTGTTAAGTATCTAGTGTTATTGTATATTATATTAGACTAACCATAAATCATTTGACTGTAATTTGTACGGAGTTTTGCTAGTGTGGAAGGGTCTTTTTATTTTTCCGTCAAAAGCGGTGGGAATATGACGACTTCTTCATTTGAACAATATATAAACGACTCATATTCATATGTTATTGTGATAAATGATCATTCCATCATTAATTAGAGATTTCGTATTTGAGTTTTAAATATAAAAGAAATTATGTTGAAAACGTTATTTTTGATAGATTGCGATATATAAATTACTTATATTTTTGTGTTATGAATCTATAGTATTAATGATTGTTCCATCATTAATTAAAGACCTCGTGTTTAAGTCTTGAATATAAAAAAAATATTGAAATGCTCATTAATTTTTAAATAAACTTTGCAATATGCTATTTAAATTTAAACAGAATTCTAATATAGATTTGTGTGGGCTTTTTTTATTTTTTTATTTCTGTTAAGAGTAAACGCAATAATATGGTCAAAATTTCACATGTGATGTGGAGAATTTTCTTCCTTACTATTCAATGTAGGGCACCAAAATTTTGCGGGACTTGCTACTTGATACTTTTAAAAGACAACTTGGCATTTCTATTTTCATAAAATAAAATAAAATATTTTGGGTTAGGGGAAAGTGAATAAGGAATGAGATTAAGAATAATTGAACTTTTGATAATAAGATAAATATTTAGATTATCGGCAAACAAATCTACTAAAAATCTCTGCAAGAAAACTCGTATTACTAGCAATTTCACGAGTATTTATTTTCATTGTTTCAAAAGTCACTATGTTCAAGAACAAATACTTGGTACAAGTGTTATAAACCAATGAGAAAAGAGTTGCTACAATATATCAAAAGATGAATGCATAAGAGAGAACGTTTTTAAGTGTATTCAAGTGTTTATAATATGAGTTTTATGTCTCCATTTATTATGTTATATAGAGAAAAAGTAAAAGATAATCATAAACATGATATTAATTATTTACTGTTAGAAAATACGAAATTAAAAACGGATAACATTTTATAGTTAAACATCAAAATTCTATATTGATCGCATTTAGATATGGATAAGCAACAGGTTATAAGAAAAATCAATCAGCTAAATGTTTTTTAGCAACGAATTAATTAGCTAAACGTAGTTTGCTATTGAGCGCAAATAACAAAATTGTAACTATAGTGCATTAATATAATTTTTATAAATGTTGTGCCTAAAATTTACTAAAATTAAAATTTCAAAACGTTATTAATAAAAAAAAAAACGAGATATCTAGAGGCTTTCCTATTCGGGTCACGGATAGCTGGCGTTTAACAAAAACACAGGCAATCGACATAGATTATTATTTTTTTCATTTTTTATATCACAATTGACATAGATGAATGTGAAAATAATTCTTTGAAAATTTCTGATTTTCTTGTATCAATTTTATACATAACAGTGCACCCCCTTAGCCCACCATTGACTTAGAAATTAACTAAATTAATACTGTATTTTGAATGACTAATAGCTTAAGTGACAAGGCAAATCAATCCTCACCATTGACTTAGTAAAAGCTTCTCCACAAAGTCCACCAAGTAGAGTACTATCTCGGATTTTAGTGAATGTACGTATTAAAGACATCGCAACTAGTTGTCAACTATCCTTTAATGAGTCATAGGGTGGTTAACAAATTCAAATAAATTTAAGCTTGTCGTACAAATTTCTAACACAAATTCGACATAGGAGTATGTATTAGTAAGAGTTTAATATATGTTATTTTTTTTTTTATTTAAGATAACTTTCACATATAGCAAACATAAAAATCATACTTGTTTGTTGGACATATAGTTTGCATAATTGCGCTACATAGCAAATATAAATATGTATATTCATTTACAAAAGAAAGCAATTGTATAATCTGCTTTGATATATATATATATATATATACACACAAAAGAATAATTGTCTAACATCTCGTATTCTAAATAAACTAAGATTAAGCTAAGAAAAACAAGAAGAATCGAATTTGGAAATAAGTAAGGAATCTGGAAAATTTTCAGATTTCAAAAGTGAGTTTTGATCATTTTCAAATGGTCATAATTCCTAGCTCTTGAGGAGTTTGGGTGAGTTATTGATATGGATGGAAAGCTCGTCGGAAGATCTTTCCTAGACGCCAAGTTTACGAATTTCCAAGGTCGTATGAGGGAGATCTGACTTTCGAAGTTGGGTTGTTGAGCAGGAAAAGTTCCAGATCCGGATTTGTTAAAGGTGTTTTAGTCTTTTCGTAAGTTAATTATCAAATTCATTTTTGGGGTAATATGTTAGGGTCTAAATTGATCTCATGCAGTTTACACACTAAGAAAATAAGTTAGGGCTTTGAGAGAAAGGAGAATAAGAGAAGGGAGAAGAAGACGCAAGAACGCCAAGAATTCGTTCGTGTACTTGTATATATATACTCAGAGGTTTAAGCATCTTTTCAGTCAACATTTATTTATATTGCATTTTTTTTAACTGCGTATATTGAATAAGAGTTAGTAGATCATGAGTTGAACAGAGCCAAGGTAAGTATTCATTCTTACTCCCTTTCAAGCCCAAGTTTTGTTTACTCCCAACTCGCATACTCATACATTCAATGTACTGATGCCAGTTGGCCTGCATCATTTTGTGATGCAGACGCAGGTAATCAGGATCAGCACGCGGCGTTTCGTTGAACCAAATTGAGCTCCAGAGTCAGTGGTGAGCCTCCTTGCATTCCGGAGGACATCCATTTCTTTTGTTTTTAGTAGTTTAGTTTTAGGATGTTGTGGGGTCTGTCCCAACATCCCTCTTCAGTTAGTTTAGAGGCTTCGTAGACACTAGGATTTCAGTTGAGAGTTTATTGTTGCTTGTTGAGACTTGAGTGTCGTCATGGCCAGATATCATAAGAAGTACTTTCCTTTAAACATGTCTTATTTCTTGTTTAAGTTGAGTTTAGTCTTCCGCTGAGTTAAGTAAGTCAGGCCAAGGGTTCGCTTGAGGGCTAGCAATGGTCTTCGAGTGTTGGTAACGTCTAGGGTGTAGGTTCGGGGCGTGACAAACTTGATATCAGAGCACAAAGTTCAAGAGTCCTAGGGAGTCTATGAAGTCGTGTCTGTAGAGTCTTAGTCATCGGTGTGAAGCGCGTCAAATCTATGATTAGAAGGCTATGACATTTAGGAATATTTCCCTTCTTTCATGTTCCTTTTGTGCGAAGATTTTATCTCTAAAGTCTTTCTCTAATTCGTGCTTACACGCATTTTTCAGATAATCATGCCTCCAAGAAGAGCACTCAGAGGTCGACCACGAACGAATGTTGAGGAACAAGATGTTTCAAATACACCGTAGGTGCAACCCTAAGGAGAGGTTACCAATGCCGAATTCCGGTAAGCTCTCCGGATGTTAAGTCAGGTTGTGACCAACCAATTTGGGCAACATAGAGCAGCTCGACAAGAAGGAGCTGATACCTCGAGAGTTCGTGAGTTTCTGATAATAAACCCTCCTAGTTTCACTGTATCAAGCCCTAGTGAGGATCCAGAGAACTTTGTGGAGGAGTTAAAGAAGGTGTTAGAGGTAATGCATGTGGTAGATGTTAATAGGGTTGAATTGGTTGCATATCAAATAAACGGTGTGGATAAACCTGGTTTGATCAATGGAAGGATGGTAGAGCTGAGGATGCACCACGTTCAAGTTATGCTTGCTTCGAAGAAGCCTTCTTTGGGAGGTTCTTTCCTCGCGAACTGAAGAAGGACAAGCTGAGAGAGTTCCTTACTCTTAAACAAGACTCCATGAGTGTACATGAGTACGGGATGAAGTTCACCCAACTACCTTGCTATGCTCCGGAGATGGTGAAAAACATAAGAAGTAGAATGAGTCTGTTTATTGCAGGGTTGGGTTGCGCTTCAAGTAAGAAAGGTAGGGTTGCCATATTGATAGGTGACGTGGACATATCCAGGCTGATGGTATATGTTGAACAAGTTGAAGAAGAGAAGGTGAAGGATAGAGAATACTACCAAAACAAGAAGGTTTAGACTAGAATGAGTCTGGCCAACAGAAAGATGGTTCAAGCCGACCACAATTCAAGAAACCAAAGGGGCATGCACCATCATCTACTAGTGCACATGCACCCGGAAACCGAAGTGAGTATAGTGGCCAGAATTCGCAGCACTTCAAGGCTAGGCTGGCTCGGTCTCAAGGTAGTGTGGCGCAAGGAGGTACTAAGCCGCCTGCATGCGCCAAGTGTGGTAAGAATCACTCTGGCATCTATCGTGAAGGATTCACAGGTTGTTTCAAGTGTGGTCAAGAGGGTCACTTCATGAGAGTGCCCCAAGGACAAGTAAAGCGATGGAAATTCGGGCAATAGAACTCAATTTTCATCAGTTGCTCCACCAAACAGGGATGCACTTAGGGGAGCTGCTTCTGGTACAGGCGTAGGAACAAACAGCTTGTATGCTCTTAATAATCGCCATGAACAAGATAATTCACCAGATGTTGTCACTGGTATGATTCGGGTCTTTGACTTTACTGCTTATGCATTACTGGACCTAGGAGCTAGTTTATATTTTGTAACTCCTTATGTTTCTATGAACTTTGAGATTTCTCTTGAGAAACTTAGAGAACCATTCAGTGTATCCACACCTGTTGGTTAGTCCATTCTAGCAGAAAGAATCTATCGTGATTGTTCTGTTTTTGTCAGTCACAATAGTACCAAGACTGATTTAAAAGAGTTAAACATGGTAGATTTTGATGTCATTCTAAGTATGGACTAGATTCATGTCTATTATGCATCAATAGATTGCAGAATTTGAGCTGTCAAGTTTCATATTCCTAATGAGATAGTCATAGAGTGGGCTAGTAGTTCAACAATGCCTAAGCGTCGCTTCATTTCGTACTTTAAGGCGAGGAAGTTAGTTTCTAAGGGGTGTATTTATCACTTAGTCAGATTCAATGACTCAAGTGTTCAGGTACCTTCCCTTTTGTCAGTCCCTATAGTCAATGAATATCCAGAAGTCCTTCCCGATTATCTACCAGGAGTCCCTTTCGAAAGAGAGATAGACTTCGGCATAGATGTCGTCCCAGATACTCGTCCGATGTCTATTCCGACATAAAAAATAGCACCAACAGAGTTAAAATATCTAAAAGAGCAATTGAAAGATCTGTTAGATAAAGGTTTTATTCGACCGGAGTCTCATCTTAGGGTGCTTCGGTCTTATTTGTTAGGAAGAAGGATGGGTCCTTTAGGATGTATATAGATTACCGTCAGCTGAATAAGGTGACCATCAAGAATTAATATCATCTTCCAAGTATAGATGACATTTTTGATCAACTTCGGGGTGCTTCTTGATTTCAAGATTGACCTCAGATCAGGCTATCATCAGTTGAGAGTAAGAGAATGTGATATTCCCAAGACAACTTTTAGAACAAGGTAAAGGCATTATGATTTTTTTGTTATCTCATTTGATTTGACAAATGCACCTGCAGCGTTCATGGATCTTATGAAATAAGTCTTCAATCCTTATTTAGATGTGTTTTGTCATCGTCTTCATTGATGAATTACTGATTAATTCAAAGAATGAAGAAGATCATGCTAGTCACCTAAGGATTGTTCTTCAAACATTGAGAGACAAAGAATTGTATGTCAAGTTCTCCAAGTGTGTGTTTTGGCTTAAGTTTGTGGCATTCTTAGGCCACATTGTTTCCGGTGAAGGTATTAGAGTTACCACTCAGAAGATTGAGGCATTTCAGAGTTGGCCTAAACCCACATCTCCAATAGATATAAGGAGTTTCTTGGGTTTGACTGGCTATTATAGAAGATTTATTAAAGGATTTTTATCTATATCCCCTCGTTTGACGAAGTTAACTCAGAAGACAATCAAGTTTCAATGGTCTGAAGCTTGTGAGAAAGGATTCTAGGAGTTGAAAAGAAGATTGACTACCACTTTGGTTTTGACCTTACCAGAGGGTACTCAAGGCTTTGTGGTGTATTCTGATGCATCAAGATTTGGCTTGGGTTGTGTATTAATGCAGAATGGCAAGGTTATAGCTCATGCTTCCAGGCAGTTGAAAGTTCATGAGAAGAATTATCCAACTCATGACTTAGAATTGGCTACAGTAGTGTTTGCATTGAAGATATGGAGTAATTATTTATATCATGTTCATGTGGATATATTCACTGATTACAAGACCCTCCAATATGTGTTCACTCAAAAAGCGCTAAACCTCAGACAGTGAAGGTGGTTGGAATTACTCAAAGATTATGACATGAGTGTTCTTTACCATCCAGGTAAGGCTAATGTAGTTGTTAATGCCTTAAGCAGGTTGTCCATGGGAAGTACTTCCCTTGTCGAAGAAGGAAATATGGAGTTAGCAAAAGATGTGCACAGACTTGCACGACTAGGAGTCAGACTTATGGATTTCACAGAAGGAGGCATAGTGGTGACCAATGGGGCTGAATCATCCTTGGTGTTCGAGGTGAAAGAGAAGCAAGACCAAGACCCTATTTTGATTGATTTGAAGGCAAGTGTCTATAGCCAAAGAATATTGGCCTTCGAACAAGGGGGAGATGGTGTCCTGAAATACCAAGGCAGATTATGTGTACCTAAGGTGGATGGACTCCAAGAGAGAATCTTGGAGGAGTCTCATAACTCTAGATATTCTATTTATCCAGGTGCCACAAAAATGTACCGTGATTTGAGAGAGGTATATTGGTCGGAAGGCTTGAAGAAAGATATTGCTGAGTTTGTTTCCAAGTGTTTGAATTGTCAGCAAGTGAAAGTGGAACACCAAAGGCCTAGAGGTTTAGCTCAGAATATAGAACTGCCGAAATGGAAGTGGAAGATGATTAATATGGACTTCATCACAGGCTTGACAAGATCGCAAAGAGAATAAGATTCTATTTGGGTGATTGTCGACAGAATGACAAAGTCAACTCATTTCTTGCCAGTAAAGACTACTTATTCGGTCGAGGATTATTCTAAGTTGTACCTTTAGGAAGTGGTATGACTTCATGGATCCCCAATCTCTATTATTTCAGATAGAGGTGCACAATTTACCGCACAATTCTAGAAATCTTTCCAGAAAGGTTTGGGTTCCAAGGTGAAATTGAGCACTGTTTTTCATCCTCAGACAGATGGACAAGCAAAGCGTACTATCCAGACCTTGGAATATATGTTGAGAACTTGTGTGATCAACTTCAAGGGAAATTTTGATGATCACCTACCTCTCATTGAGTTTGCTTACAACAATAGTTATCATTCGAGCATCCAAATGGCCCCATATGAATCTCTTTATAGGAGAAGATGCAGATTTTCTATTGGGTGGTTCGAAGTTGGCAAAGCAGGGTTGATAGGACCAGATTTAGTTCATCAAGCTATGGATAAGGTGAAAGTGATTCCAAAAAGGTTGAAGACAGCACAAAGTCGCCAAAAGTCCTACACAGATGTTAGAAGATGGCCATTAGAGTTTGAGGTATACGAACGGGTGTATCGTAAGGTTTCACCTATGAAAGAAGTTATGAGGTTTTGTAATAAGGGAAAAATTAGTCCTCGGTATATTGGACCTTACAAAATCTCCAAGAGAGTGGGCAATGTGTCTTATGAGTTGGAGCTACCCCAAGAGTTAGAAGCGGTTCATCTGGTATTTCATATTTCTATGTTGAATAAGTATTTGAGTGATCCTTCATTGATAGTACGAACAGAGAATGTGGGGACTTAGGATAACTTATCCTATGTAGAAGTTCCGACCCAAATTTTGGATCGGCAAGTTCGCAAGTTGAGGACAAAAGAACCTGCTTCGCTCAAGGTTTTTTGGAGGAACGAATTTGTTGAATAAGCGAATTGGTAAGTAGAAGAGGATATGAAGAAGAGATATCCACATCTCTTTGAATCCGGAGAGAATACAAATCAAGGTACTAAACTCTCTTCTTAGCACTTTATAAGATTACGCATATGCATGTTACAACTTACTTTTGTGGTTGAGTTCGAGGATAAATGTTCCTAAGAGGGAGATATTGTAATATCTCGTATTCTAGATTAACGAAGGTTAAGCTAAGAAAAACAAGAAGAATCAAATTTGGAAATAAGTAAGGAAATCTGGAAAATTTTCAGATTTCAAAAGTAAGTTTTGATCATTTTCAAATGGCCATAATTCCAAGATCAGGAAGATTTTGGGTGAGTTATTTATATTGATGGAAATCTCGTCGGAATATCTTTCCAACGACGCCAAGTTTGTGAGTTTCTGAGGTCGTATGGGGAGATATGACTTTTGAAAGTTGGGTTGTTGAGCAGGAAAAGTTCCAAATTCGAATTTGTTAAGGGTGATTTGGTCTTTTCCTAAGTTAATTATTAAATTCATTTTTGGGGTAATATATTGGGGTCTAAACTGATCTGATTCAGTTTAAACACTTAGAAAATAAGCTAGGGCTTTGAGAGAAAGGATAAGAGAGCAGAAGGGAGAAGAAGATGCAAGAACACCAAGAATTCGTTCGTGGATTTCGTCGGGGGTGATCCCTAACAAGGTATGTGAGAAAATTCGGTGTTGGATACTTTCACCCACCCTCCAATTTGATTCATCACTGAAATTTATATTTATTTGAAAGGAAATCTTGAGTTCTTGATGAAAATTTTGTAATTCTTATTGGTTGAATTATTGTTGTGTTAGTTCTAATACATGTTTCCAGACTTTTTTTGTGTCTAAACTATTGAGTAATAAGTTATTTAGTGAAATTAAGTGTTTGGGATGAGATCCATGGGGTTTGGGAAGGTTTAGCGATGAAAAACAAAAAAGAAAGTCGGAAAATCTGTTGAAGAGATGCTGGGGCACCGCACCTCCAAAGCGCCTCAGGATAGAGTCTCTCTGCCAAGATTTGGCGCGCCGCACCTCTCAAAGAGCTTGAGGACAACCTCTGTCTGTCAGGCTATGGCGCTCTACGCCTCTAAGAGCGCCAGGACCTCCTGGAGACCCCATTATTTCCTTATCTTTTTTTACTAGTTCCTAAGTGATGTACCCTTCACTCCTAGTTGATTCCAACACTCTAGAGTACATCTAAACATCATGAAATCATCCATAAACAGGAGATTCATGCTTCTTGATCAATTAATCAATTAAGACAAAGTTAAGATTCAAGTCAGGAAGTAGAGCAAGTGTAGGAGTTAAGAAGGCAAGTCAAAGTAAAGTTATCAAGTTTTCTAAAGGTTTTCACAACATTTTTCACTTTGTTTGAAAGACTTAAAGTATAGTCAAAGAAAGAGTGAAGAGTAGATTTCATTTTTCAAAAGGGAATAAAAAAAAATTAAGTATTCCCTAAGAGTTAAAGTTTTAAGTAACCAAAGAGTATCAAGTTGAGTTCACTTCTCAAGAGTTATAAGGGAACTAAGTAGTCCCTAAGTATTTAAACAAAATGTTTTCAAACTTTTGAGAAGGAAGGGAAGCTATACTTTCACAGAGCCTATGGCTAGCTTTAACAGAAGAAACACCAAAATTATGATTTCCAAGGGATCTTTTTAAAAAGTTAAGTTTTGAGCAGTAATCTCAAACCACAGAATAAATATATTTTTAAACATAAGAGTCTGTATATTTTTGGGAATAATATTGAGCACCGATATGGGGGAGAATTCAGATAAATCACATCCCCCATAAATCATGTTAGCCACCATGGGTAGAAAAGGGTCATACTTTTTAGATGATTCATTTTCACAATTTACTTGTGGATCCATTAGGCAGTTAAGGTCTTATATCTTTGGCCGGATATAGGATGCGTTGGCAGCGTGCGGTAGACCGCTGTATCATCACTATATCTCTTAAGTGATGGTTGTCGGTAGCGAATCTCCCTCGGGTGGTAACTAGTTATTTTATACACACCAGTGAGTAGGATTTAATACATCTCAGAACATGATCGTTACTTGTATGTATATATATATATCATATATATATATATATATTATATATATATATATATATATATATTTAGGCTATTGTTACTATTAATGGACAAGTAAAAATATAGTACAAATTTAAAGAAAATGTTTTAACAAAAATAAAAGCAAATAATAAACTATACTATACCCGTAAAATGTAATTATGTAAACTATACCCATATAATACTATATACGAATTTTCTCATTTTTAAATCGTTAACTATTATGATTTATAATACTTCTTACGTAATATCCAAACAAGATATGTTACTTTTTCTGTACCAATTTATGTGTAAGTAATATAATATTAAGAGTGGATGAAATCTTCAAAATCTTTTTAAAAACATATCAAATAGTTAACTTTTCTAATTCATAATACTTTTACCGTAATTTTTAAAAATATAGCAGATTAGAAAGGAAGTAACATGAAAGGATTGAAGTAGAGAAAGGTAATACATTTTCTATAAATACATTCCACCAGATGAAGACATATCGACAAACAATTATTTGCTTCTAGTTGAAGTGAACCCCACACATTTTGAGCAAATCGCCCTAGACTATAAACACACAATTTAAACATACGTATCGTTAAAAATTATGTGTGTAATTGAGCTAGTTCTTCTCTGTGTAATTGAGCTAGTTTCTCTGTTTCAATTTATGTAAAATGTTTCAGATTTTGAAATTTAAATAAGTGTATTTTTTATTATAAATATTTTATGTATTTATTAAATATTTTGAATTGTTAATTATTGTGATTCACAGTACTTTTTATATAGTTTACAAATGTAAAAATTTTATTTCAAAGAATTGAAGATTTCACGAGCAAAATTTCAATAAAACTTAAATATTTGTCACGACCCCAAACGAGCCGGCGGAACTGGCACCACATTTACCTCCTATGTGAAGCGAACCAAACCAATCTAAACCTTATCATTGCAATTTTAATATCAACATTAAAGCAATGCGGAAGATTAAACTCAGTAAATAAAGACAAATTCAATAACTTCGAAAATTCAACTTCTATAATTCCCCAAAATCTGGAAGTCATCACCACAGATATCTATGATCAAATTTACTTAAACTAAGAGTATTCTAAGAAGGCTAAACAAATAAAGCTAGCTATGCCGAAAACTTCCAAGGCATCAAGACATGAGGAAGGAGATCCAGTCCAAGCTCTAGAAGCATTAGCCACCTGAAGACCGGGGGACGACAGACTGGCTTGAACTACTGTTGAGTCAAAGATGACGGCACGTTTGCTGCATACCACGTTTTATCCAAAAAGAAAACATAAAAGGTAGGGGGTCAGTACAACCACACGTACTGAGTAGGTATCATGTCCAACTCAAAATAGAACGCAATATATCTCAGATAACATCATAAAATCAACTAATCTTCTTAACAAGTGGATAGCAACCAAGTATAAACATCATGTATAATATTACCGATTCATATCGATGAGGAACTACAGCTCCCGACACATACTATTTTGGGAAAACATGTTCTTTAGATTGAGTATAGTTAGTATCTTTCAAGATTCTTATATTTTACTCTCGTGTCGGTACGTGACACTCCGCTCCTCATATTACTATCCTGGTACGGAACGTGGCACCCTATTCCATATACTATCCTGGTGTCGGAACGTGGACATCGATCCTTCATATTCTATCCTAGTGTCGGAACGTGACAACTCCATCCTCATCTTCTATCCTCGGTGTCAGAACGTGACACTCCGATCCTCATATTCTATCCTTGGTTATCGGAACGTGGCACCGATCCTCAATTCTATCCTGGTACCGGAACGTGCACCCGATCCCCTAATCTCATACTCGTTCATCCAGCCTTCTTTTATACCCCGGCTCATCGTTAACAAAGTAGAGAATTAGGGTGGTTTCTTCAAGATTTAGATCAATAGCTTCATTCAGCTTATTTATACAATCATATATATATATATATAGAATCACATCAGCATACACACAATAGCATATAGAAGAATTAATTAATACTACCCAACACAATATCATTCGCTATTAAGAGTTACTACAAATAGTGTAAAAACCATAAACCTACCTCCACCGGAATTGAGATCACAAGCTATCTTTCAAAATCCTTGCTATCTCTAGTTTCTCTCTCTCTCTACTCGTTCTCTTCTATTTTGTATCAAACCCTCTTTCTTTTACCCTAATTAGTATATAATAAGAATGAAAGAGGCAACAATAACCCACTAATTACTTAAGGTTTACCTCTTTTACCCCCAAGTAAAGGTACCTTAGATTATTAACATTACCTTAACTTATAATTAAAGCATGAATAGTTCAAAAACGTCCCTTAAAACGTGTAAAGAAGGTAAAGAAATCCGCCTAGACGGATTGCCGCAACCTGCGACGGCCCGTGTGCCTGCGCGGTTGTCTGCCGCGTCGCAACCGTCAGAGGACTCGAGTTCCACCATAGAGTCTGTGACGGTCCGTCCTGCCATTTCGTCGGTGACGGTCAGAGAGTCGATTTTCAAATCAATTTCAGATTTCCAAGGTTTGAAATGCGACCCTGCGACGGTCAGTCGCGCCCATGACGGTCCGTCGTGGGGCCGTCGCCTAGGCCTATTTTTCCAGAAATAAAAATCGATGCTCAAAACGAATAAACAGGTCGTTTACAATAGAGTACCAATTACCCATCGTTCGTCCCCGAACGATCACAAGAAGGAAAAAAGAGCGAAAGGATACCTGAATTTGTAAACAGAGTGGGTATCTTTCTTTCTTCCGCCCCCATATCTGCCTCCTTTCCAAGTGCTTTTCAACGGTGTCGATTCTTCCATTGAACTTGATAGATGCAATCTCCCTTGACCTCACTGCGAATTTCTCTATCTAAAATGGGCAACAGGATCCTCCGCATAAGACAAATTCTCATCAAGCAAAACTGAATCCCAACGGATATGTAGTTTTCCATCCCCATGGTATATTTAACATCGACACATGGAAACGGATGTATCCGGACAGCCCTGGAGCCCAAGGCTAAATCATAAGCCACATCCCCTACTCGCTTAAGTACTTCAAAGGGACCAATGTACCTTGGGCGTTGCCTCTTTTACCAAACGCATCACCCTTTCATTGCGAAACTTTCACAGACTTGTTCACCCTCCATGAATCTAAACTCTAACTTTCGATCGGACATATTCTTTTTGTCTACTTTGCGCCGCTAGAAGCTTCTCTGAATAGAGTTCACTTTTTCTATCGAATCCCTCAAAAGATCAGTACCCAAGGTCAAACTCGAATGCATCAAAAAAACCAACCAATGGGGGAACCTACATCTCCTACCCATACAATGGTCAAAGGAGCCATATCAATTACTGAGTGATAGCTATTAGTGTATGAAAAACCGCTAAGGGTAATAAGAAGATTATCCCAATGGCACCGAATTCTATCACACATTGCCGAAAGCATTATCCTCAAACACTTGAATCGTCGGCTCAGATGACCGTCGGTCTGAGGATGGAACGCAGGAGTACTAAGATCCAACTATTACCCAATTTCCGCAGCAGTCTTTCCAAAAACTTAGAAGTAAACTGAGACCTAAATCTGATATGATGGATGTGGAACTCCATGCAACGAACAACTTCTGAGATGTAAAGTTGCTAACTTCTCTGCATTTGTAAGTCACCTAACGGAATGAAATGAGCAGACTTAGTTTAATCTGTCCACAATCACCCAAAGGAGTGAAATGCCAATTGTTTTGAAGACCAACCACGAAGTCCATTGACAATTCTCCCCATTTCCATTCCGGAATGGGCATTCTCTGAAGTGGTCCGGACGGGCCCTGGTTGTTCATACTTTACTTGTTGCTAATTTGGGACATTTGGCAATAAAATCCACATATCACGCTTCATTCTTCTCACCAAAAGGGTTGCTTTAGGTCACGGTTACATCTTGGTTGCACCCGGATGTATCGATACCTTGAACTATGAGCCTCTGTCAGAAAGTGTTGATTCATTCATCGACGCGAAGGTAACATTACTTCCCTTAATCCTCAAAACACTTCCTCATCGATTGTCGTTCTTAGCCTCTCCTTGCAAACTTTATCTCGGATCCGGAAAAATTTTCATCATTAAACTGTCTCCCTTAATCTGGTCAAGGAAGGAAGATCGCCTCCAAAAAAGCTAAAAATCCTCCCTTCTCATTTATTCTAATCTCATAGGTCGTTAGCCAGAATCTGAACCTCCTAGCTCATGGCGTCTAGAAGCTTGCAAGTTAGTGAGCTAGACTTCCCTGCATTCCCGCCTTTTACTTAAAGCATCCGCTACACATTCGCCCTTCCCCGGATGATACAAATTTGTGAGGTCGTAGTCCTTCAGTAGTCCCATTCCATCTAATTGTTCAAATTCAAATCTCTCTGAGTTGAAGAATACTGATAGACTACGATGAATCCGGATAGCTCACACTTACAACCCATATAAATGTGTCTCCATTGCTTTAGTGCAAACCACTACCGCGGCCAATTTCCAAATCATGACGTTGGATAGTAGTCATGACTTTTAATGTCTTTGGAGCATAAGGAATCACATCTTCTCTGGCATAGCACTGCACACAAACCCGAATAAGATGCATCAAATAAACAATGAAGTTCTTGCCTTCACTGGCCAAGGTGAGGAATTGGTGAGTAGTCAACAGAGTCTGAGCTTCTGTGAAAGCTTTTCCTCACACTCATCCCGACCATACAAATGGAACTTTGCTTAGTCACGTTCGTCAGTTGGAAGAAATAGAAGAGAACCCTTGACCAAATCGGCGGGTGGTAGTAGCTAGCTACCCAAAAAGCTCCTTATTTCTGACCACATAGAGGTCTTATCCAATCTTCACTACTTCGATATGAGAAAGGATCCACCATCCTCCATCCTTAGAAACCACGGCCCAAGAAGGGACACTGGCATCTAGCCAAACTAAACACTTAGAGAAATTGGCATAAAGCTTTTTCCCTCAACATTCCAATACCTTCCAAAATGCTCCTCGTGTTCCTTCTTTACTTTGGAGTATATCAGTATATCATCAATAAAATACGATCACAAAGAGATCTAAATCTGGCTTCAAAATCCAGTTCATCCAAACTCATGACGCAAGCCAACCCCCCACAGCAGGGGCATTCGTAAGACCAAAAGAAATCAATACAAATTCTAATGCCCATACCTGCGTTCTAAAAGCAGTCGTTGGCACATCGTTGCCCGTATTTCCAATGATGATTAACCGGATCTCAAGTCCATCTAGAGAAGACACAAAGCACTTTGAACTGACGAACAAGTATCAATGCGAGGAAGAGGCATACTTGTTCTTTAAGTCCACCTGTTCAACTACTGTCGGTAGTCTATGCACATCCGAAACCCCATCCTTCTTCTTCACAAACAAACGGAGCACCCAAGGAAGATGCACTTGCTAATGAAGCCTTTGCTCAACAACTCTTGAAGTTGGGCTTTAATTTAATTCTCTTAACTCAGCTGGGGGCCATTCTTACGGGGGTATAGAAATGGGGCGAGTACCGGGTTCAGACCAATACAGAGTCAAGATCCCTATCTGGTGGCATTACCCGGAGATCTGCCAGGGAAAACACATCAAGAAAACTCACGGACCACGAAACCGACTCATCGAAGGTACTTGGGTAGTGTCATCCTTGAGATGTGCCAGGAGCTAAACACCCTTTACTAACCATTTTCTTAGCACGAAGAGAAGGAGATTCTACGCCCGGATGGAAGTGTAGTCACCCTCCCACAATAACAGACTGTCCCAGGCTTGGCTAAAGTCACCGTTTTGGCTTACAATCCAAGATCGCAAATTGGGGAGAAAGCCAAGTAATACCCGATTACATCAAAATCAACCATTTCTAAGATAACCAAATCTACATAAGTGTTGCTCCCCACAAAGTTACAAACAAGACCTATATACCTTTCAACTACACAGACTCCCCACGGAGTAGAAGTAGAAACAACGAATAGGCGTAGTCAATAATACAATGTAAATTTGACCATTAGCAAATGAGGAATATACATAAGACAATGTGGATCCATGATCAAACAATACAGAAGCCATGCAATCACAAACAGAAGATTACCTGTGATGACAGCATCAGATGTCTCCGCCTCCGATTCCCAGGGAAAGCAACAATGGCCATTCGTTGTTGTCCGTTGTCCCACCATGTTGTGATGTAGTGCGCTCCCGTTTTTTGCCCATCACCCCGGCCGTTTTGGTGACCACCATTACCTCGGCCACCACGCCTCCAGATAACGGCCTCTTCCATGACACCTCTACCTCTAGCTGCTTGGGGGTCTATAACTCTGTTGGGACCAATACCTCTTGATATGCCCATAGTCTCCCCACACCCATAACACTCTCTAGATTCACGCAGGTCTCTCAGGGATAAGTGTTGACCGGTCTGCGGTGGACCCCCAATACAAGCTGTAGTGATGAAGACTGATGGGTCAAACGAAAGAACCTCCGGAACCCTGTCCCTAGAGTAAGAACCATTAAACTCACTCCCTTTCGAAACCTCTTGATGTCGATGCCATGGTGCATTCATCTGCTTCACTCCTTCCACCTCTACCACGAAATCTACCACTTCTTGGAAGGATTTTGCGTTAGCCTCTACCTGTAAGGCTGAAAATTCGAAACTCTGATCCCTAAACCCCCTTCACAAAACGGCGAATCAGCTCTGTGGACTGAAACATTAGTTGGGTGGCATATATGAGATTAGTGCAACGAAACTTAGATCATATGCATGACCGGACACCTACCGTGCTCTAGGCTCAAAAAAACGCATCCCTTTTCCTATCCTCAAAGTACGGGGATATACTTTTCCATAAACACAAAATAGAGAATGAGGCCCAAGTCATAGGTGGTCCTCTGTTGGTTGACATTTCAACATGTGACAGGCACCACATTGTGTGTGCGTTCCCTTGAAAACTGATAACTCACGAAAGAGTTTCCAGGGTGTAGTCCTTTGCGCACCCAAGATACACCCCGTTTCTTGTCACATGATACCAATCTTGATGGTCCGAGTAGGACTCAATGGACAGCCGTTTTCAAGTAGTGTTCGATCGCTTACGTATTCATCATATTGTCGCAACCAAGATAAATGGTATTATGGGTGCATCCGTCAGAGTTCTTCACGCCGCCCCATTGACAGAAGGACCAGGGATTCAATTGTAGACGAGGAACATGTACCAGAGAATAAGTAGACATGTGTTGAGGGTGTATCTTGTTCATGTAGTTAGCCCCGCCCCACGGCCCAGTGCAGTCATAGGTTGTGGTGTTGTTTGCACACACGGCGAGCGTTCTCAATAGTATTTGGGTCGCCACTGTCACCCCATTGCCACGAGGTGTGCGCTACGGGTGGTGCTGCCAGTTCACCGCACGCCAACCTCTCTGACCCAACCAGGATTCCTCGGTGTGTGGTGGTACGAGAGAATCGTACAAAGGAATCTTGGGGCAGAGGTCGCTAGTGAACGTCACGCTGATCCACAGGAGAGCAACCCATATTCAACACTCTGACAGCATCAGGTCTGGAGAACTCTGATTTCGTACTGTGGCTTATTCTGCCCCCGGCGGTAGGTTGCCCCCCCTCCTGTCGGGGCCATTTCCCATGTTCTGTACTTGTTCATGACGTCCCCATGTTGCGTCCGGTTGTTCTAGAGCCTTACTAGACACTCATAATGGATCGGGGTGTGGACGGAGTGTCTAGCACTGGACCCGCAATGTTCCACGGACCTTTCAATTCTTCCTAGTGAGATCGTCTCGGCCACTATGAATGGGATATTTCCCGACCAACCTCCCACAGACCCAAGGAAGTGAAGTTCGAACAACCATCCCCGACCCCTTGGCCCCCAACCACGCAGTAGGGCGTAGTGATTGTGCTCGTCCTCTTGGCCACCTCAGTCTCCGAAGGAGGCTCACCCGCCACGACCTCAGTAGCACGAGCGCGTCACTTCTTGCCGCACACGACGATTGCACCGCTTTTACTTGATGCGTACACACCTCAAGGCACCACAAATCGCAGTGAAGCGGCTTCGCACGACTGCACGACTTTCCCTTTGCGTTGCAGAGTGTTGTGATGTACGTTGAGCGTCGCAGTAGTACGACATCTTAGCTTGAAAACTAGGGTCACGACACCATCGCGGATGAACTATGTAGCGCAACGGCGAGAAGCAGGTGTTCGCGATCAAGCTAGTATTCCTGGACCATTACTCACGTAGCGTCATTAAGCCTAGGACGGGTAGGTCAACGCACCTGGTCTCGCTATCCATGAACTCTATTTTGGAAACATAGGTTGACTTTGAGATAGTGCAGTAGCTTCTAGTAGGTGATGATCACTTGATCTACAGGGAGTGTGCCAGCGATCTATGTTAACCTCTCAGAGCTGAACGTGAAGGAGAGTAACACCCCGCTTAATCTTACGCCTAGTAATCTCTGTTGTGCGCACCATGTATTCGACAGGAATATTGGACAGTGGGTACACGCGTATATTTCATTATAGGCATTGACCCCTGATCCAATACTATCCTGGTGTGTCGGACGTGACACTCCGATCCTCTATTCTATCCTGGTGTGGAACGGACACTCTGATCCTCATATTCTATCCTGGTGTCGGACGTGACACTCCGATCCTCATATTCTATCTGGTACCGGAAACGTGGCACACGATCCTCAATGCTATCCTGGTACCGGAACGTGGCACCCGATCCCCTATCTCACTAATTTCGTTCATCAAGCTCTTTTATAACAAGGCTATCATCAGTAAAACAAGTAGATTGGGTTGCTTCAAGTTACGATCAATAGCTTCATATGTTCTTTTATCACAATCATATATATAATATAGAAATCACATCATGATACACAATTAAGCAGATAGAAGACTTAATAAGACAACCAACACATATCATTCGCTATTAAGAGTTTACTACGAATAGTTGTAAAAAACAATCATAACCTACCTCCAACGAAGAAATTGCGATACAACAAGCTATCTTCTCAAAATCCTTTGCTATCCTCTCGTTTTCTCTCCTCTCTACTCGTTCTCGTCTATTTTTTATTCAAACCCTCATTTCTTTTACCCTAATTAGTATATAATTAAGATGAAAGATGGGACAACAATTAACCCAAATTAACTTAAGGTTACCTCTTTAACCCCCAAGTAATTAGAACTTATTAACATAACCATCTAAACTTTATAATTAAAGCAGGGAATAGCAAAAAACGTCCCTTAAAACGTGTAAAGAAATCCGAACCAGACTGGATTGCGCACCCTGCGACGGCCCGTCGTTCCTGCGACGGTCCGTCCTGCAGGTCGTCGAAACGCAGAGACTCGATTTCCAAATAGAGTCTGTGGACGGTCCGTTAAGCTGTGCCGGTCGTCCGCCATTTCGTGTGTCACGTCAGAGAGCGTTTTCAGTACCACAATTTCAGATTTCCAAGTGTTTGAAACGGACCCAGGCGACGGTCCGTCGCGCCATGACGGGTCGTAGTGGGGGTTCCGGTCGCCTCAGCTATTTTTCAAGAAATAAAATCTGGCTGTCAAAAACGACGCTAAACAGGTCGTTACATTATTGACTCTCGAAAAATGAATGTGTCACATAAATTTCATATATGGCAAACAAATTTAAGCTAATAAAGATTCATAACTATAATTTATCTAATTACGTTCCATGACTATAGTTTTTTAATGTTTTAAGCCTTTCTTGATTTGCCGTATCCTTTTTTAAAAAATTTTTTTTTTATACAAATATAAATTTTTTAATAAATTGGTACATGAACACTAAATATAATAACAAAAATTACAAAATCCCATAATTCATACTAATCATTTTTAGTAAAATATTTTGTTCAAAAAGAATTCTACAACGATACTAACATCAATATTTATACAAGTTAATTACTATATACTCATATAGCATATGCTATGTATAAATATACAAATATTTGTGTAAAATATAGAACTATTTGTATTTGTATATAACTACGTATTGCATATGTATATGAAAATATGACTTAAATATTACAATATATGATCAATATAGTTATGTATATATTGAAATTAAGAAATCACAATTTTGCATGTGGATAAATAATAACTAATAAATATACAAATTGCTATATACATTTAGGATTTATTCGAATACTTGTAATTCTTCAGATCTGGATAGATCTATCTACCTCTTGTTTGCTCCAATTATTTTGATATCGTTTGCCTTATCATTATTTATAACTTGCTGCAATGACATCAGGTTGTTTTGTTTTCTTGAATTCCAACTTTTGATTATATTTTTTCTTTTCAATTTCTTTAGATTTTGCAATAAATTAGCATTGATTTCAAATCTTGTGCTAAACCCAAAGAAAAATTTGGAAGAATACCTGCAAAATCTTGTCTTAAATTCGGGAAAAAATTGGATAGCTATCTGCAAAATCTTATGTTAAATCTAAAAAATAATTTAAACGATTAACTGCAATGGTAAAATTGTGATCGGAGAAAGAAAATTTTAAAATTCAAATTGGATATGTATGAGAGTATAAATAACTCATAGCGAAAATTTATATACAAAAGGAAGACTTATTTTTTCCTATACTAAGTAAGTGTGGGTCCTATATTTAATAGTAAAAACTATTAAACTATAATCACACATATTAATAAATCAAATTATACCCTTGTTGAATACTAAATTAATAATATTTATCAACTCGTACTTTTTTCTTTTTTAAACATTGCTCGTTTAACTAAACCGTTTAATAGCGTTTTACTATTTTAATTTGATAGCCTCTTTTCTAGGAATATTAGCCAGTATTGTAAAAGCTATTAAGGTGCTTTTTAAATTCGGAAGAAGTTTGTACAAAAAATTTCTTAGTAGGTGTTTCGCTATCATATTACGATATGAAATCTTGAGATGAAATCAGCGTTTGAATATGTGATTTTACGCTGATTTCATCTCATTATTTCATATTATGAGATGTGATTTCATATTATGTGAATTTCATATCATGATTTGAGATATTTTTTGATATAAAAATTGATCATAACTTTATATTTTGTTAAAACAATTTCACATTTATATCTACTAACTGTTTATTTTATTGGTAAATAAAATTTATAATCACATCATTACTTTTTAAAATTTATTATTCGCATCGACCTAAAATAGTTGTTCAGGCTATTAGAAAGATGACACCAACATTTATACAACCAAAAAATATGTCGGTGTACATTTCAAAATTTGACATAATACTCAATTTTGACCTTGATTTAAGATTAAATCTCAATACATTAATAAATTTATTTTATAGCCTTAATAAGTGCACATTTATATTTTATGTGTAAGTTATTAGTATTTAGTTATATGCCGACTATTGACTTTCTTTAAAGAGATAATATTTGTTTTATTACTTTACATTGTCTGGAGCATATCTTTCATTACTGATTGGAAGTCTAAAGTTTGTACATGAACAGTCCCATTTATATTCAATAGGTCATGAATTTTTGGCTAAGAATGTATCTATTATATGATACTACAAATGGTGGACAGGATTTCTCACACTCTATAAACAAGGTTGTTCATTTCATATGTTATGCTATAAAGATGAGACTTACCTATACTGGAATAAGAAAGAAAACTTTCTCATCTTCTATCTACTTCTCTTGTTTCTCTCTTTATGATCTATATTCTTATGAGCTTGATTTTATAACACGTTATCAACACGAGTCCCTGCCAGTTAATAACTAAAAGACTTTTAACGCTCGGAGGTATAAATTTCCTTTTCTTAAAGAAGTCTAATCTCTTAAACTTGAATTTCTGCTCTAGACATATCGAGAAAAAAGCTATCTATCATGAGTATCGATGACTGAAAATTCATACGAGGCGATGGGTCTAGCCAGACACCATCCAAGAAAATAATCAAGCGTCGGAATTCAAAACCGTGCTAAGGCCGCAGGTATATTTCTCCGTCCATCATCTTGATGAGGGTTTGAAAATAAAATATCTCAC
Organism: Solanum habrochaites; assembly: GCA_027704765.1. Lineage (NCBI taxonomy): Eukaryota > Viridiplantae > Streptophyta > Magnoliopsida > Solanales > Solanaceae > Solanum > Solanum habrochaites. The sequence continues at coordinate 8,704 of JAKWJA010001707.1, read as the reverse complement.
TATTAGGATCCTCTGTGTTGTGAAACCAAATGTAAAAGATAGATATGACAGCTGAAGTTGGTCGTCCTCCACAGGCCGTTATGACTGGATCCACTTGAGACTGCAAGATTTTAAATCTATCAGGGAGTATACCTCTTCCATGTTTAAAATTATCTCACAATTTAAATTATGTGGAGAAAATCTCACGACCATGAATGCTGAAAAAAACGTTTTCCACTTTCCCTGCCTCGAGTATGCTTTGCGAGTAGCAATACGGGGACGCGGGCTGGCACCCACACTTTATCCTATATGTGGGCGAACAAACCCATCCAATTCCCAATTGTTTCAATCCTAATAACAAAATAATGCGGAAAGACTTAAAAACTCATTGATACAAATCGATTAATAACTTATTAAAAAACTCAATTACTATTGATTCCAAAACCTGGAAAGTCATCACACAATAAAATGCATCCTCAACTTCACTAATCTAAGAGTATCTAAGAAGCTAAAATAAGAAAAAAAGCTAGTCAATGCCGGAATCTCAGGCATCAGACATGACGCAGGAAGATCAGTCCAAGCTAGAAGCAAATAGCTCACCCTGAAATCGTGGCTTGATGAAGACTGGCTAGAGTTGCGCCTGAGTGAAGACGATGGTAGTTTGCTGCACTCCACAAATGGAAAAAGAGAGAACATACAAGTAGGGGGTAGTACAAAACACAGTATGAGTTAGGTATCATCGGCCAACATCAATAAAGACAAACAGTATATCGAAATAATACATAAATCAAATACAATAACTTCAACATGTAGCCACACAAGTTCTTAATCATTATAAGCACCGCCAAGTTCACCCATGAGGGGCGCAACCGAAGCTCAATGGCCATACACATTGGGAATTAGGTTCATTAGATTGAGCCAAATTGACGTCTGTCAAGATTCATATGTTATTTCTCTCGCGTTCGTCGGTACGTGAAAATCCGTCCAAATTCTATGTCGCGGTTCGTGACACCCGATCCCCTAAGTCTACGTGTCGGTTCGTGACACCGATCCCTTATTTCTACGTGTCGGTTAGTGACACCTGTCCCCTAACTTCTACGTGTCGGTTCGTGGACACCCGTTCCAATACTCTCATCACTTTAGTTACATCCAGCCCTTTCTTTTATTTACCAAGGCATCATTCAATCTCATTAACAGGCGATTCGGGTTTTTTCAAGAATTAGGATTCAAATCTTTATCATGCTTATTTATCACAATTTTGTCGTAATCACATTTATACAAGAACAATTAAGCATATAGGGAGGGTTTGACAATACTACCACATACATATAATTCGCTATTAAGAGTGACTACGAATAGCATAAACCATAACCTACCTCACCGAAGAATTGGGATCAAGCAATCTACTTTCCCAAAATTGCTTCCCTCTTCGTTTCTCTCTCTCTCATCGTTATCTCCATCTCTCTGTTCTTTCTATTTTTCTTATTCAACCTTTTTCTTTTACCCTAATTAGCATATATTAAGTATACAAAAGAGATAAAAATACCCCAACTAATTGTTTCAAGGTTCTCCCTTTAAACCCCCCAAGTAATTAATATTAAAAATTTAAAACCACTAACTTTATTTACTTATTAAACAAGGGGAATAGTCCAAACGCCCCCTTTAAAATAGTAACAGAAAACCGACCCCAGTCAGGGTCACGCAGCCTGTGACGGGCCCGTACACGACTGTGACGGTCCGTCCTGCATGTTAGTCACAAAGCTCAGGCAGATCGATTGTCAGTAAAAGGTATGTGACGGCCCGTCATTGCCGAGCCGGTCCGTCCTGACACCCCGTCGGGACGTTCGGAGAGTCGATCTCAGTACCCAAATTTCTAAATTCTAAGTGTTTTGGAACGAGGCCCCCGACGGTCCGTCCGTGCCCATGACCGAGTCCGTCGTGGGATCCGTTGACTCAGCCAGTTTTCCAGAAATAAAATCGGCGGGTGCCAAAAACGACTAAACAGGTCGTTTACAATAGATACCCAATTTCCCATCGTTCGTCTTTCGAACGATCATAAGAAGAAAAAACAGGGCAAGGGGCAGTACCTGAATCTGTAAAAGGTTGTGGGCATCTTCTTGCATTATCAGCCTCCTTCTCCCAAGGTGGACGCTTCAAACTGGTCGCTTATTCCATTGAACTTGATGGATGCAAATCTCCCTTGATCTCAACTTGCGAATTTCTCTATCTAGAATGGAAACAGATCCTCCTCATAAGTCAAATTCTCATCAAGCAGACTGAATCCCACGATTGATGTAGTTTCCATACCCATGCTATTCTTTTCAGCTAGACAATGAAATACAGGATGGCACTCCTGAAGCCCGGAGGCAGGCTAATCATAGGCACCTCCCCACTCGCTTTTAAGTACTTCAACTGGTCCAATATACCTTGGGCTTAGCTTTACCTTTTTACCAAACCGCATGCACCCCTTTCATGGGAGAAACCTTCAGCAAGACTTGCTCACCCTCCCAGAACTCCAAGTTCCTAAACCTTTCGATTGCATACCCTCTTGCCTACTTGGCCTCTAAAACGCTTTCTTGCATAGATTCCCCTTCTTCTAATGAATCCCTCAAAGGTCAGTACCCCAAGGTCTAACCAGAATGCATCAAAACCAACCAATGAGGACCTACATTCTCCTTCCCATACAATGTTCGAAAGGAGCTATCAATACTTTGAGTGATAGCTATTATGTATGAAAAAACTCCGATAAGGCTAAGAAGTTATCTCCCAATGACCACCGAATTCCATCACACATTGCACGAAGGCATATCTTCCAATAACTGAATCGTTCGATCAGACTGTACATCGGTCCTTGAGGTGATGGAAAATGCTAGTACGAATGTCCAACCAGTAAATATTCCGCCATTCAATATTCTCCAAAACTTAGAGTAAAACTGCGTACCTTATCTTATATGATGGAAAAGTGGAACTCCATGCATTCGATAATCTCTGAGATATAAAGTTTGGCTAACTTCTCTGCGGTGGTAAGTCACCGTGACCGGAATGAAGTGAGCAGACTTATTAACCTGCCACAATTACCCAAATAGAATCAACTTGCCCACTTGTCTTTGGAAGACCTACCACGAAGTCCAGTGCAATTCTCTCCCACTTCCATAGGAATGGGCATTTCTGAAAGTGTTTCTCGGGCCGATGGTGTTCATAAGTACTGCTGACAATTTGGACATTTGGCAACAAAATCAACAATGCGCCTATTCTACTACACAAAAAGTGTTGCTTTAGGTCAAAATACATCTTGGTTGCACCCGGATGTATAGAAGAATACCTTGAACTATGAGCCTCTTTGAAGGAATAGTGTAAATGAAATCATCGACACGGGGGTACCACATACCCTGCCCTTAATTCTCAAAAACACCTTCATCATCGATTCTTGCTTCTTTAGTGCTGCTCTCCTCGCAACACCATTATCCCGAATTCGGATTTATTTCTCATCACTCAAAACACTGTTTTCCCTTGATCGGCCAACAATCCTCCCTTCTCATTTACTTCTAACCCTTATTAAAGTCATTAAGCCTGAGTAGGAACCTCTCTAGCCTAATGAAGCGTTTCTAGAAACTTGTAAGTGGGCTATCCTAAACTAACCAGCTCCCTGCTTTTCTACTAAGGCATCTGCCAAAAAATTAGCTTTGCTTTCCGGGTGATACAAGATCGGTAACATCATGAATCATTCAGTAGTCCCTCCATCTACTCTGTCTAAAATTCAAAATCCTTCTTGAGTAAAGAACATACTGTAACACGATGATCCGTATTAGAGTACACACTAACCGTATAGATAGTGTCTCCATTGATTAATGCAAACACACGCAGCAACTCCAAATAGTGGGTCGGATAATTAGTTCATGCACCTTTACTTGCCTTCGAAGCATAAGCAATTACAGTTTTACTTGCATTAGCACTGCACTCACACCAGGAATAGGATGAATCACAACAAACAACGAATAGTTAGTTCTTTACAATATACTGGCAAGGGTAAGGATAGGTGAGGTAGTCAGCAAGGTCTTGAGTTTTTGAAAAGCTTTCCTCACATGCATCCGAACATACAAATGGAACATTCTGCTTAGTCAAGTGTCAATTGGGAAGCGATAGAAGAGATCCTTGACAACTCGACGGTAGTAGCTGGCTAACCAACAAAGCTCCTTATTTCCAGACCACAATTAGTAGGTCTTACCCAATTTATCACTGTTTCAATCTTAGAAGGATCCAACATCACCCCATCCTTAGATAGAAAACCCGTGCCCCAAGCAGGACACTGAATCTAGCCAAAAATCACCTTGGAGAATTTGGCATAACGTAGTTTTTCACCTCAACATTCCAACATAAATTCTCAAAGCTCCTCAGTTTCCTTCTTAATTTTGGAGTATATCAGTATATCATCAAAAATACGATCACAAAGAGAGAAAGAGATCAAGATATGGCTAAAAATTTTCCCGTGCATCAAGCTCATGAAAGATAGAGGGGCATTCGTTAGTCCAACGGACATTACCAAGGAATTAATTAATGCTCATTACTGGTCGAAAAAACAAGTCTTGGCAAATCTGCTGCCAGTATCTTTCGATGATGATCACAAGACCTCAGTCAATCTTAGGAGAGACACAAGCACCTTGTAACTGACTCGAACAAATCATCAATGCCGCGGAAGAGGATACCTCCACCCCATGTTTTGAACAGACTTTATTTAGTTGCCGGTGAGGTAATCTATGCCACATACGAGACTCCCATTATTTCTTCTTTACAACCAAAAACAGGAGCACCAAGGGATGCACTCGGTCTAATACAGCCTTTCCCTAACAATTCTGGACGGTAAAGGAGCCATTCTATAAGGGGGTATAGGAAATGGGGGGAGAGTACCGGTTCAAGATCGATGAGAGAGAAGTCAAATCTCGATCCGGTGGAGGCATACCCTAGGAAAGGTAGTTGCAGGAACACATCTAAAAACTCGCCGGGACTATAGAAACCGACTCAAATTGAAGGTATGGGGGAGTATCATCCCGGAGTGTGCCACGAAAGCTAACCACCCGTACTCACCATTCTCTTAGCACGAAGAAGCGAGGAGACATATACGAACCGGATTGGCATAGTGTAGTCACCCTCCCACCACTAAGGATCTGTACCAGGATTGGCAACGTTTACAGTTTTTAGCATTACAATCTAAGAGTGCAAAATTTGGGAAAGCCAAGGTCATACCCAGAATACGCGAAGTCAAACCATTTATAAAGATAACCAGTCTACAGGAGTATTGCTCCCCACAAAAGTCACCAGACAAGACCTATGTACCTTTTCACAACTATCACAGATCACCCATGGAGTAAGAAGTAGAAGAAACACGAATAGCATGTCAAGAATTCACAATGTAAAATAAGGACTAGTAGAAAATGAGGAAGATACATATGACAAAGTGGAGACAGGATCAAATAATACAGAAGATGCAAATCACAAAACCAAGAGATTAACCATGTGATCACAGCATCTGATGCCTCCGCTCAAAACGCCAGGGAGAAAGCGTCACAATGGGCCCTATCACCTGTTGCCCGTTGCCACCTGTGTAGTGGCTCCAGTTTGCCCGTTTACCCCGGCAGTTTTGCGTGACCACCATTACCTCGGCCCACCGCGTTCCTCAAGAATAAGGTTCTACCATGACCACCTCTAACCTCTAGATATTGGGGGTCTATAACTCTGTTTTAGACCATTTTCCTAAATGTCCAGGTCTACCAACATCAATAACACTCCTGAGTCAAGCATAGTCTTCAGAGAAGTGTTGACCGGTCTGAGGGGACCCCAACGACAGTCGTAGTGAAATTGAAAAGACTGAATTGGTCGGACTGAGTAACCTCCTGAAAACCCTGTCCTATAGAGTAAAAGAACCATTAAACTCACTCCCTTTCGAAACCTTTTTGATGTCGATGCCAGGGTGAAGTCATTCTCGCTCACTCCTTCCACTTATATCACGAAGTCTTACCACTTTCTTGAAAGGGATTTTGCAGTTAGCCGCTACATGTTAGGCTGAAATCCGCAATTTGACCCAAACCTTATCAAAAAACGGAGAATCCGCTCTTGTGGACTACTAAAACAAAAGGTTCGTGGTGTGCATACTGGATAATGCACAAAAACTTAGACTCATTATGCAGTAACCGACATCCTACTTTGCTCTAGGCTCAAGAACTCATCTCTTTCCTATCTCTCAAGTCCGACCCCCCACCGGGGAATATATTCTCCATAAACAATATAGAGAATGATGCCCAAGTCATAGGTGGTGCCTCGTTTGGTGACAATTCAAATGTGGCCCGCCACCACATCTGGCTGTTCCGTTGAAACTGATGTCACAAACGTAAACCCAAACCGTTTACTATACACATTCTGTGTAGTGCTCATGACAGTCAACCAGGAAAATCGTAGCAATCCTCGATTCAGCACCATTGAATAATGGAGGTTTCAATTTCAAGAAACTTACGTGAAAAGCTTTCATGCTGATCATTTCTCATTATAGGCCCTGTAGTCAAACGATGGAAACGTTCCTATTTCCAATGCCGCCATCCATCGGGGGGCCATAGTAGCTGCATGTGTACCTCCGGAACCTGAGGTGCTGGGGGCAGAAAACACGGAGGTGTCTGGCCAGGATCAGATAAACGCTTTAAGATAAGCAAGGACACCTGATTGATAATTTCTGAGGGTCGGTGGGTCCCCCGCGGTGGCATCCCTACTTCCTGTACTTTGTTCATTCTCCCCATTCCTCACCCTCTCTTACACTCCTGTCGGTGGAGGGGTCATCGCCCTCCTAGACCAGATGGGTAGGTGCTGTCCTCTTCCTCTAGGGACGTCTCCTACGGCCCGCTACCCCGCCTCTTGTCGCTCTCCTCCTCGAGCTACAGCCCAGGATGGCTTAGACGCACCCTTTGTCCTGCCATGATGGTGTATGACGTAATCGTTGCTCTAGTCTAACCATGCGAAATAGAGGGAAGATGGTCCAGATTCCAATTTGTATAACTAGTACCAGATTGGATCCAAGTCATAGCGAAAGAAAGAACGAATGGCTTTTCCTAAAGTCCATAGCCTTATCAAGGAACAAGTAAAGGCGTTCCCCCTACCGTTCTTAAGAAACTCTACTAGATCGTTTCTGTGTGATATGAGCCCAACTAAACCTAAGGCTCTGCTCACCAAGTTTGTCACACAACAAATGGGCAGCGACTGGGCACACCACACTTATCCTACTATTTGGTGGCGATACCAACCCATCCCAATTCCCAACGTTCAACCATAAATAACAAAATCTAATGCGGAGCCAATTTTAAATATTAATGAAAATCGATTATTTAGTAAAATACTACAAAACTCACCTTCCTAATTATTCCAAAAACCTGGAAGTCATCAACACAATAACATATATCCGCAAATTACTAATCTGAAGAGTATCTACGAAGCTAAAATAAGTAAAAACGCTAGTCATGCCGGATCTCAAGGATCAAGACATGACGAGAAGATCAGTCCAAAGCTAGAAGCACTAGCTCACCCTGAAATCTGGTGGATGAAGACGGCTAGAGTTTCGGCTGAGTGAAGACGCTGGTCCGTTTGCTCTGCACCCACCACTGACAAAGAGGATGAACATAAAGTAGGGGTCAGTACCAAACACAAGTACTGAGTAGGTATCCTCGGCCAACTCAAAATAGAAAACAGTATAATCGAATAATATCATAATCAACTACAATACCTCCAACATGTAGCAACAACAAGTCTATAATCATATAATAAGCACCGCCAAGTGCACCATGAGGACGCAAGCATCAATGCCATACTCATTTCAAGGATTAGGTTGCATTAGATTGAGCAAAATTAACGTTTTCAAGATTCCTTATGTTTATTTCTCTCGGTTGTCGGTACGTGAAACTCCGCTCTCAAATTCTATGATGTCGGTTCGGGACACCAGATCCCCTAATTCTAGTGTCGATCGTGACACCGATCCCTAATTTCTTGTGTCGGTTCGTGACACCGACCCCTAATCTCATCACTTTAGTTCATCCAACCTTCTTTTATACCATAGGCATCATCAATCTCATTAACAATGCAGATTAGGGTTTTTTTCAAGATTTAGGATTCAATATCTTTATCATGGCTTATTTTATTCACAATTTTTGAATCCCATTATACAAGCATACAATAAGCATTAAGGAGTTTTACAATACTACCTATACATAATCAATTCGCTCGTAAGAGTTACTCACGAATAGCATAAACCATAACCTACCTCCAACTGAAGAATGTGATCAAGCATATACTTTCCAAAAGATTGCTTCCCTTTCGTTTCTCTCTCTCTCGATCGTTATCTCCGCTCTCTGTTCTTTCTATTTTTCTTATTCAAAACCCTTTTTCTTGTACCCTAATTAGCATATAATAAGTATAAAAAGATGATAAAATACCCACTATTTTGCAAGGTTCTCCCTTTTAACCCCCAAAAAGTAATAAATATTATTACATTAAACCAACTAACTTTAGAATGATAAGCAGAAGAGTCCAAAACGACCCTTAAATATTTAACAAGAAAAAGCCGAACAGTCAGGTCACGCAGCCCCCACCCCTTCTGACGCACCGCCCAAAGCCACACACGCACAGCCTTACTCCTCCCCGACCAAGATAAGACCCCACACCCGCCAGCAACCGAGGGAAGGAAAAGGAAAGA
>JAKWJA010001706.1:0-18336 GCA_027704765.1 Solanum habrochaites | reverse complement strand
TTTTAAAATCGTAGTTAGAAAATACAGTAAATAATCTGTATGTATGCACAGACTACAATATGAACTCTCTTTGTTTCTGAAAATTAATAATATTGTCTTAGGTTATAAAAATAGAAACATGCCGTGGGAGGTGTTTCTAATCGACCCATCACTAAATTTTTGTTTTTCATGATACAACGATTTACATCATGCTTCCAGAGCATCCTATACCTTTCCAAGGGTATAGAACCAGAACTACTTAGTGGATCCACTAGTCTATGCTAAAAAATACTAAAGGAATCATCTAAAAGATATGACCCTTTTCTACCTATAATGGCTACATGATTTATAGGGGTTGTGAGTTGTTTGAACTCTCTCAAATATCGGTGCTCAATACTACTCTCAAAATATGATAGTAGCTCTTGTGTTTAAAAACATAATTTCCTTATGTAGTTTGAGATAATTGCTCAAAAATTTAGTTCAATGGCTATCTTGAAAATCTCAGTTTCCACTCTTGCTTAATTATGAAAGTATTTACTATTTAACTGAAAACTATCTCATGAATCTTGTGGAAATCAAAATTTCTCTTCACTAATAAAGTATGCCAAAGGCTCTAAGGAAATAAAAGTTTCACTGTTTACTGAAAACTAGCTCAAAGGCTTTTTTTTGAATCAAAGTTTCCCCTCTTCTTTAAAGGTGAAATATTTTTTGAACTTTGGGAATACGTAGTCCCCCATAATACTCGCCTTTTGAAGACTGAACTTTAAACTTTGCTTTTACTCTTTTCTCAACTTAAAACTTAAGTCTTCTAAGCAAAGTTAAAATAAGTTGTAAAGATGTTTTGAAAACTTGTTTTTGACCTTTTCTTGACTTGACTCCTAGATTTCTCTTGACTTGACGCCTAACTGTCCTGAAATTTAATTATGGATTTAGCTTGAATTGAGTAGGAAAATCCCGTGATGTCTAGAATGATTTTAGATACTAACATGTGAAACGATCAAAGCTCAACTCTTTGAGGTGGGTCCGCGACACAGAGAAACATTTTAATTTTTTTTTGAAAATAACTTTTGAGGTAGAATGTTTCGTGACCACTCAGCGAGGTGAAACAATTTTTCCCTAAACCAGGACTAGCTTCGCGACGCGGAGACACTGCCAAAATTTTGACCGGCGAAATTTCTTCTTCGTTTTCCAGCTCTAAACCCTCTAAACTCTATGAGTTCTTTCCCCAAACACTTAAAATCGATTATATGTTCAAAGTACATCAGAGTCTACTTATATTCAACCTAAAACAGGATTCGGTATCAAACAACTCCTCAAGAATTTATTGAATCAAGAATTTAATAGAACTTCAACAAACCCATCAAGAACTCAATTTCTAAGCTTTCAAGAACTTAAATTCGCTGAAATATATCATAATTGGAGCGTGGGAGAACTAATCCAGGCTAGGTGATCCACATACCTTGTAGGGATCACCCCCGACGAATCCACAAGTGAATCTCGTATGAATCTTGAACGGTTCTTTCCTTGCTCCTCTTTTCTCCTTCTCCAAGCCCTACAGAAATTCACTTTTCTAACAGTCGACCAAGTAATGGATTTCCCCCCCAATTCAACTCCAAAAATGAATTAGGAACTAGTTAGGAAAACCTAAATTTAGCCTTCAAAAACCGGATTTAGACTTTGTCCTTAATCCAACAACTCCCACTTCAAAAAGGCATAAGTCTCATGCAAACTGAACTCGCGCAAACTTGGCCACGTGGAAAGATTGATGCCAAAAGATGTCCAACCAATATCTTGAGTTCCTCCTACTCTCCTCAACAAGACGTGCTGCCGTTTAAGTGACCAAAAATCATTTTTTTAACTTAAGTAATTTTTTTCAGATTTTTTAACTTATGGGAAAAAGGTCTGATATACCCCTCAACTTTGTCATTTGGAGGTGATATACCCCTGTTTATAAAATTGTCTTCATATAGGCCCTTACTGTTATACAAACGACAACACATATACCCCTGTCCGTTACAGAAAAAATGTCTCACATATACCCTTCATTTAACAGAAGTTAAAATTAGTTTTAAATTTTAATATTATTACTTCTTATTTTTGAAATTTATTTACAGGGGTTAATATATGATTTTCTATCAATTCCAGGTTAAGTGTTAATTTTTTGCATCATAAATTATTTTTTGCTTCTTTATTATAATTATTGATTTCTTATTCTTATTTTGTTTTTTCTTTCATGTCCTTAGTTTTAAAAGAATAAAAATTAAAACTATTTTTTTTGTGTATGGTAATTTAAATTTCGTATTCGAAGAAAAAATTTGTCATCTACAATAAGTTTTACAAGAATATAAAGGTAGGAAACATAAATAAAATTTTGATTATCAAAAAAATATTATAAATTAGTATTGAAACAAAAAAATTAAAAAAATATTTTGGACGAGGAGTTAAATTTCCGCACTATGATTATATTTTTTAGAAAATAAAAAATGTTAGATTAATTTTTTTTTTCATTTCCGTTAGAGGAAAAGGGTATATGTGAGCCATTTGTTTACAAGTAGGGGTATATATGAGTCACTTTCATAACAAGGGGTATATCAGCTCTAAATGACAAAGTTGAGGGGTATATCAGACCCTTTTTCCTTTAATTATTTCCAAAAATGACTATTTTCAGTTCTTAGCTTCTTCCTAGCTATTTCGAATTGCGAGATGTTACATTGAAGTTGTGACTATTTATTACATATGTTGTATCCTTAAGTGTCTTTGGCTGCATTAATTGATCTGTTGATACAAGATACACTGGGAAATATGTCTTTAAGTGGTTTGTTTCAAAAGACTTTGACTATTATAGTTTTTACTTAAAGCATATCATGCACTTGTGGCATTATTTATGGATTGGAAATTTTCAATCAAGATCCCCGCATTTGACCCGAAACAAGAATCGAAGCCAAAATCGGTGCACTGCTTGGTGGCCAAGTAGCTAGTTTTCTTATTGAGTAGTTAGAAATCTATTACTTACTGCATAAGATATTGACCTAGTTGAAGGTGAATATATGTGTATACCTTCGTGCACCAAAAGAGAAAGTTTTAATTGTAGCCTAGAGTTTACTTTTAGAAGTCTAGCATCTGATGAAGATCCTAACTCATGAACTGGGCTGGGGATGGTTGTGATTTCATGTAGGTGTTAATGTTTGTTTCTTGCTTCATTATAATACAATATTAGTCGTTTTGTTGCATATAAAAAAAAAAAAAAAAAAAAAAAAAAAAAAAAAAAAAAAAAAAAAAAAAAAAAAAAAAAAAAAAAAAAAAAAAAAAAAAAAAAAACAAAAAAAAAAAAAAAAAAAAAAAAAAAAAAAAAAAAAAAAAAAACAAAAAAAAAAAACAAAAAAACAAAAAAAAAAATAAAAAAAAACAAACAAAACACACACAAAAACAAAAAAACAAAAGAAAAAAAAAAAAACAAAAAAAAAAAAAAATATTGATCACTCTAATTGTAAGAGAATATGATGTCCATATTATTACTTGATTGTATAACATTTGAAAATAGACTTGTGATTGTTGCTTGTGAATGGACCGTTGTTTGCATTCCACACATTACTTGTGATCGGTTTCCATGTTCCGGCATAAACATGGATCAATTTCTCCGTCCGTCATAAATATTTATCAAATTTCACATTTCTTGATAGGATAATCATTTTGATGTGGTTTCCCATGAGAGACCATTGACTTTGTATTATATGTATAAAGGCTTTATATTTGATACTGTGTAATTGGCATGTTTCCTAAAAGTGATTGGTGGGTTGTACTTATTTTCCTTATACTTGGGATTGCAATGTGTAATGAACTATGGATGGGAGAACTCATTCGATGTAGTAATGGTAGGGGGAACTAAGGGACCCTTGCTAGCTTTTGTTGACAATGATATCCGATGGGTATTATTCTCGAGGTTAGGGATGGTTTCATGAAGGGGATAGTAATCCTTGATAGGCGTAATACATATTTATAAGTGAGTGGAGACGGGAATTGACTGTAGGATTATTCTATGAGTGGTTGGTCAGGTTGGTAATGTCAATTATTTATAATAGGTAAGGGTAGGATAAAATAAAGGCTGGAGAAGCCGATATCTCCCATCACATGTTTGTGTATCACTGGCCGATTTCTTATATTATGCGGCGGGTATCGGGTTGATCGATGATACCTACCAGTACGTGTGTTTTGTACTGATACTACTCTTGCTATGTCTTTCACTACAACAAAAATGACCATTACCGGCATTTAATTCTTAATTGCCGCTAAATATGTATTTTTAGTGGCAATTGTTAGTCTTTGTATATGTCCCTAAAGCCTTTAGCGACATTGGTCTAATGACACTTAACTAATGCCGGTAAAGACTTTAGCACTCTTTATTAGTGTCAGTATTTAATGCCGCTAAAAGTTATTTTTGTTGTAGTGTTTTGACATAGTCTGTATGTAGGATCAATAATGTCTCATAGGTGAAGATGAATATAATCGTCAACTGCTTCCATAAGTTTTTCCTTGTGGTGGGACTTGTGCCTTTTACTTTTGTTATAACTTGAACTCTCAGTTTCTCTTGTACCTGTTTAGACTATATCCCTAGACCTGTTTATACTATATCCCTAGACCTGTTAATTACTTTCAAGTCTTTACAAGAATGTCTTTACAAACTCTTACTTATAAATCTATTTGAATTCTTTCTATTTTTAGTTTTCAGAAATCTTTCGCATGTTTTAAATGGTTTGAAATTGAGGGTTCTCTTACTTCGGTGTTCGATTTAGGTGCCGCGTCCCGCACGGTTATTTGGATCGACAAATAATGATTACTAGTTTTCCATACTTACTGATTATTTCATCTACCAGGATCAAAAATAGAATAATAGTTAATATCTTTCTATATTTACTTTATTTTCATTTGAATGAATCAAAATTCAAAAAAATAATAATACCTTTTTACATTTACTTTAATTTTCATTTGACCATGATCAAAAATCAAATAATAATTAATATTTTTCCATATTTACTTTATTTTCATTTGACTAGGAGTCAAAAACCGAGTAACAATTACTATCTTTTTATATTTACTTTATTTTTATTTGAATATGAGTCAAAAATAAAAAGTAATTAATACCTTTTTACATTTACTTTCTTTTTCAATTTGACCGAGGATTTAAAAAAAAAATTAGTTAATATCTTCCTATATTTATTTTTTTTCCTTCACAGAGTAAAAATCGATATAATTTAATATCTTTCCTGTATTTACTTTATTTCAAATGCCGATAAGTAAAAATCCAAAGGTAATTATTGCTTTCTATATTTACTTTATTTTTATTTGACAATGAGTCAAAATCGAAATAATAATTAATTTCCTTCCAGATTTACTTTATTTTCATTTGACCATGAGTCAAAAGCAGAATAATAATTAATATCTTCCTATATTTACAACCCATTTCTTGCCCAATTTCGTCACCCGATTCTTATACATAGGCCTATAAATTATAGCCCCAATACATATTACAGTAAGTGGCTAGTCTTGTTTGTTCATCTCCAAATTATTAGTTATACTTAGAATAACTTCGTGAGATTATTGGATACTCATTCCAATAATTTGTCAACACTCCAAAAAAAAATTGTTGTAGAAGAATAGAATCTGGAGAAACTATGGACAATGAGATAATGCATTTGTGTAAAATGCCCGAAAACATGAACCAAATGCTCATTATCAGAGTCTCAGAATCAATTCTTCTAAAGACCAACATCTTGATATTATTATGTCTGGTCTTCAGACTACCCCTGATCATCCTCCTTACGCTTGGATGATTGAACAAGCATTGCAGGAATTGGACGACGAAGAGGGCTCTGATGAAGACTCGATATCTGAGTTTATCATAAAAAATAATGACAGTTTGCCAAGGGCTCATAAGATAATGCTGAAACAACATTTGGAGAAGATGTGTGAAAGGGGGGAAATTGTTATGATTGATGGAGGACGGTTTTTGCTTCCTGGTGAAAGCAAACACTTGAATTCAAAAAGTAAAGGAAAGAGCAAGAGAAGGGGGAGTTCGTCAAATACACAAAAGAAGCAGCAACAAAAGGAAAAATGATGATTTGGAGGACCAAAAAACATGGGCCTTGTAATGCTTTTAAGAACAATGAAGACGGGCCCAACAAAAGGTGATGGTACAACTTCATCTGGCAACAAAGGAACCAGCCGATCACGTGGAGCTATCTTCTCAGGGCCAGGAAACCGTGAGGGGTTGTCCATTAGTGCTGATACTTTTTGAAGGACTTGAGATGGTCAAGACGTAAAAAACAATCAAGGACTAGGGAGGTGTTGGAAGGCACAATAAAGTGTCGGCAGATACATCTTCGTTGTTTGTATTTCTCTATATACAATATTATTATTTGAACAAGTAGTGCTAGTTATTAGAAAGAAGCTACAGTATTATTTACTAGTCGATTTTAGTTTTCTTTTTAGCAAGTTATATATGCTCTATAGCATAAAAATTGTGTACTCTCTACAGGCTTTGCCTATTTATCATATGTTGTAGTCTGGAAAAAAAAGGGATACTCATTCCAATTCAAATGAGAGAAACAAACACAATAAAACAAGTGTTTTCTATCTTCATCTTGATTTTTCGCCCCCTTTTCGCTCATTATAATTAGAATTAAAATTCAATATCTCACGAAGATTTTTTTTGGGTATACTATCAACTGTATTGATGTTTTACTAGGCAAGACATTTTTTGTAATCTTATCCAATTACCTTTTCCATGAATATATCAATCCGTTGAAGATGATTTGTGTTCATTCCCTACCCATGGATTTCCTTTCCTATTTTTCTCTTCTTAATTTGAGATTTCAAAATATATTCTCATTTTTTCACTTTTCCAAATATTAAATATTAGTTATGTTGTTCCATTTTATTTATTTTTATAGGATTACTGACTTTTAGTTTATATTTACTTTATCATTGAATTTATGTTATCATCTTTTTAACTAAGTTGATTTATTTGGATAAATTTTATACTCACTATTGCTATAACTTAAATCAATCCGTATTTACACCACAATATTTATTTTATCATACAATCATTAAGTTTTTTCTCCATTCAATATCTTTTATGTAAAATGTTCTCTTTTGTATGTCACGTAAATAATAATTTGTATTTATTACAATCTAGTATAAATAAGGGAAATTATCTTTGGGATAAGGGAAGATATTTAAAATTATTTATGGCAAGAAGGTAAAGGATTGTGACTATACTAACTATAATTTACCTGTTTTTTACTTTGTTTTCATATCCCAAAATATTATACGATAAATAAAGAAAATGGTGAAAGTATTATTCGAGACATTTCATAAAACTTCCTGAAAAAATATTTTTTTTGGAGGGAAATGCACACATATCGTGTTTCCATTAGTATTTTCTCGTTACGAATTTGTCAAATAACTTAGTTTAATATAGACAGGAGTCTCGAGAGGAGTCTATGGTTTGATCCTCTTGACCCAGGAAAACTTAGTAAGGCAATCCTCAATCGGCATCGTGTCATCGTTTACTCTATCCTGCAATTTCCACACAATAACACACTATATTAAATAAATATTGTCCCCACTCGTAGCAATATCTTGGGCCAATAGTGGTGAATTTTCTATTTCCATGAGATCCAAGTAGAATAACTCCTCTCCAATGGTCTCCTATCACTGTAAATAATTGATATTCAATGTTACGACATGTTACATGACAGTTTGTTACGAGGAAAAATTAAAGGGAATACGAGGTCTGTATGGCATTTCCCTCCAAGAAAAATATTTTTTCTAGAATTTATATGAAGTGTTTCAAATCCTTTCGGCCATTTTGAGGTCTCTTTCAGATTTACTATTAATTAAACCAGGAAACTTGAAAATATTTTGTTGATCTTTTTTTAGAAGATGCAAATAATGTGCAAAATGTTCCGGTTGGAAGACTGATATGCAGTTAAAAGGTTAAGATAATATATATTATATATATATATATATTTACTATATATATCTCTATCTATAGCATTATCATAATATATATATCTCTCTATATACTATAATCTATATATATATCCACTGACCCAGTTTCTTCTTGTGGGAATGACGAAACTATGTTGTTGAAATATATTTCCATAGACAAACAATGCATGCACTCATCATTCATTAGTATGCTTATCATTTTAGAATCCACTATCTGGATGTAGAAGTCCTCTTTTCCCACAACTAATAGTATACGAAACTATCTGCCCATGAAGTACCCTGGATTGTGTCCAAAACATCCTGTTTAAAGCTGATAAAACAAGAATAGTAGGAAGCTGGGGGGGGGTGGGGTAGGTTGTCATCAATCCCAACAATTAAAACGATACACTTGTTAGTGTCTGTTGGGTTTTGATTTGCCATGATTTCTTACCATAAATAGGTTTTCCTTTTAGAAGTTTTGGATGACTAAATCCTTTTCTTGTATGAACAGATTTAGGACTCTATAAATAGAGGAATTTTCCTTCTAATTTAATCAGCATTCACCATGTAGTAAGGGCTTTAGAGTTTGGTTAGAGGAGAATTTGTGGTCACAAGCTTGATACGTTATCACTTTTGTGAGCCTCCCATGTATTCTGAGTGAATTTGGCTGAGGTTGTTTCCCTCTGTATTTTGTACTCTCATATTTATAGTGGATTGCTCATCTCCTTTGTGGACGTAGGTCGATTGACCGAACCACGTTAAATCTTTGTGTCTTTTGGTATATTTCTCGTTGTCTTCTTAATCGTTGTCTTTTGAGGTTTGCTTTGCTAGTTTCCGCATATACACCTGCTTATTTTCGGTCCTAACAATGTCCACCAAGACAAGTAAGCCTCAATCCAATGAAAAGAAAGAAAAATGAAAGATAAAGAAAGAACAAAATAAAAGCGAAAAACTTATTCATTCTATTCACACCCCAAAATCTAGTTGTCACATGTACAAGCCACTAATACATAAAGTGTGGAATAAAGAAATAAGTCTCATATTTTAGCCTCTCAAATAGAACAAAGCATAAAAAAATTACTATAGGTCCCGTTGGGATGACAAATAACTACCTATCAATAGTTCTTTAACAAGCCTCTGAAGTAGAAGCACAATCACACGACCGGGCTCATAAACTACCCATTGTATGAAAGGCAAGAGTGAGTTACACAACACAATAACATTTACAATGACACATATCACAAGGTTCAATTAATCACCGATCCAATATTGCACAGTTCAAACAACATGTGTCACTAAGTCCATCGCATTCTAAAAACACAAAAAAAAAAAAAAAAAAAAAAACAGAAGTATATCAATCACAGGTAAAAGAGCATCAATTATGGTTCACACTAGGTCAAAATAAAATAAAGTGCATTAAAACCATCAATATCACACTATTGACGTAACCATTTTCTTTGGGCACAATTCACTAGCTGGAACCATATCTATCGTCTTTATTATATCATATCACTGACCTAAACAATTTTCCCATAAATTTATATCAGAGCCTAACTATTTCAAAACGCTTTATATATATCACTAGACAAAAATATTCTCGCATCAGATTTATTTATCTCACAGTTGGAAGACTATTTCCCAAGAGGTTTATATCACATGTCTCCACCACGGTGACAACATCAATCACATAGAGCAAGTTCACACCATAATAAGAGACAACAATTCAGCAAATCAAGTCTCACCTTTTTGATTTGTGTAAAATTTTTTTATCAATATCTCATCATCAACAAATAGGGTCTTCATACAAGACAAATCACAAGTTTTGATGTTAAATCATACATAATCAAAGAAAAATGAAATTTTAGGATCACAGAACTATGTTAAAGATTTAACAAAGAAAATATCTATCAAAATCGCCTCCAATGGTTTGCCAAGCTCAAAATGGACATGGTGCTTAAGGCCAGAAATTTTGAGAGCATAACCGCCTCTTTGATGTTGGTGCAAAAAGGACCATGGTTTCACATAGAGAATCGCCCGTATAGAACTTGGCCATCAAATCGTTATCGGCCTTCGCCTAAGTGGAAGGTCCATGATTGTGACATCTCCATCACACAAGCAAAGGACATGTCAAGTGCAACCTTCACATTGGGGTCGATATGTTTCGCTAACGTCGACCATCACGATCAGAAGACTTTTTTCGCATTTGGAGGGCCTGGGCCACATTAGAAAATATACCCATTCAGCTCAAAACATCAACCTAAAATGCAAAGCTTAAGATTTCTTTATAAACCGTACACACAATCATATCTTAATATTGACTTTACACCAGTTATAGACTGAATGGAACTATTAAAACACGAAACTGAGTTTCCTTGATCCTGATCCATAAATTAAAGAATCTACATGCCGAAATCAAGCTCGGGACCTCTAGAAAATCAACCAAGACCTCTCCTAGACCTAAAATCATCCCCCAAATTCAATGAAATCTCAAAATTCCAATTCAAGCATCCAAACCCGAATGTTCACCAAGGTCAACCCAAAAGAGACTGAAAACCACTTTTAATAACTTTAGTCTTTCAAACTCAAATCTTAAAAAAAATCAAAACTTACAACTCAAAGGTCGAAATCAAATGTTAAAACTCAATTCCAAACAACTTGGGGTCAATATTGGGAGGGGGAAATTATAAATTTACAAAATTTCCAAAAAAGACCAACTAATCATTACAGAGGTCCATTGTGATTTATTTTTGACTTAATATCTTCTACAATATTTTGATAGTTTTAAAGGAGGATGATAAAATATTATAAACATTTTAAAGTCTCAGATTAGTAAAAATAGGGTAAGGATCTTGCCGTGGTTAAGTTTTTCAGTTGTGTATAAACATTTAGCCAACAAAAATCATGTTATATCATTAAATTGAGCCGGGTTCATATTTCAAGTTAACATTAATGGAATCAGAGAATTATATTTCGATGTAGGATCCTCAGATCATGTGTATGAATAGAGTTAGAGTTGGTTGCGTAAGTCATTCCTTCAGTTCGAGAGTCCAGGATTTTTCCTAAATTAGGTTACACTTTAGGTCCAACTAACTTGTTGAGGTTTTGGTCGAATTCAATTTAGAAGTTGGTCCTCTATAGTTCAGAGTCAGGTTTTGGGTCGAGAGTTGAGGTTAGATCCAATACCAATCTGGAATTGATCTAGTTGGAGTATCAACCCATTCTATGGGATGGGTGTGAATACGGTGGTTCGAGTTGTGTGTCGGAGTTGGTTTTTTGGTCGAAAGTTGAGGTCATTTCGAAGTTTAAGTGTTGAGTTTTTGGGTCCCAGATCGATGTCAATGTCGGAATCAGATCTAATTTGGATGTTGGTTCCGATAGATGATCGGGGTAAGGCCCTCATTTGAAAGGTGGTCATTTCTAGTGTTGGTTCTTAATTCAGGGGCACGTCATCATTTAAATATCGAGTCAATCAAGGTTTAGAATTCGTATTTCAAACTGTTCTCAGTTTGAAAATAAGGATAGGATCTTGATTTAAAGTAAAGACCTGGGTCGTGAGTTAGGATCACGTTGGGTTGAGCTTGGATTCTGAATCGAATATTGAGGTCGTGTCTTTGTTCAGGTGGAAGGTCTTGGTTAAGAATTCGAGGTCAAATCAAGGTTTGAAAGTTGAATCCCAAGTTCAAAAGTCGGGTCTCGGGTTTGAAAGTTAGTTTTTGAGTTCAAAAGCCAGGTCTTAAGTGTGTTCAAATCATGATTTGGAAGTCGGGATCGGGTCGCAATTTTGAAGTAGGGACCTGGGTTAGTTCCCGAGGTTAGATCACAGATTGAGTATGTGAGTTTTGTTAGGCCATGTCAAGTTCATATTTCAGATTCAGATCTTTGTTTGAATGTCTGAGCTATAGTCAAAAAATTAAGGAAAGTTAAGTCGGGTGTTGGAGTCGTTTCCACATTTAGTATAGTAGTTCAGTGACAATTTGAATGTCCGGGTATCATGTTAGGAGTGTGGGTCAGGTTTTGGATCAATGAATCCGAATCGTTTGTTTGTCATGTTTTTGTTTTCATGATTAGAAACAATTTCCTAAAAGCTATTTTCTATTTCTTTAGCCAGACGTAAAGATTATTCTAAAGAATTTAATTCACCAACCCTTTGCTAGAAAAGTATTTGTTCATAATTTCTTTACTTACTCACCAACCAAACATGAGAAATTAAGTTGAAACGTAGCGTTATTTTTTCAAATTACACCTTTTCTAGGAATACCTTTCCTTTATATTAAAACACACACCAATATCACCGGTTCCCTTGTGAAAAAAATGAAATTAAGTAAAACCTCTATAAATTAATAGTCGATAAATTTAATAATCTCTCTAAAATAAAATATTTTTTTCTCCGTTCCCAACTTGGGCCATGAAAAAACTCACACAATTTCGATAAGATAATCTATTTTCATAAGACCTCTATATAACGGTATGGTCCACATTAATCTCATAACTAACAATTCTTTACAAAGACAAATATATAATAAGACAATTTAGTGACCTGGTGATCTATTGTGTTCAATTTTTTCTTAAAATGTAAATCTAGTGAAGCTCATCTCTAACTTTCTCATTGCATCCACGAGCTCTAAGTTGTATTTTCGAACTGCAACCATAAAATTGTTAAGAATTCTAGATGTGATAAGTGTTTCCTCCTTAATCATCAGCACATTTCTTTTTTTCCGATAGTTCGAAAATTTCTCTAAGGCTTTGGACCTCTAACATGTATATCGCTTTCACACCTGGATAATCCAACATTTATTGACAATCTCATCCTTGTATTGTGGTAACGTAAGATCATTAATTATGACCTCAAGTTCATGACTGACGTTTTCACAAGTGGGTTCATGCAAATTCTTTGAGATTCCATCCCCAAACAAATTTTACAGTGACGAAAGCAATTTGATATTGTCTTTTGTTGAACATTTATTGTCCAAGAAAGGACTGCAAAATTGATAGCATATAAAAAATTAATCTTAATTTGTTGGATTAGTTATTCATAGTCTTCTAATATCTTATGATAAACTTTGTTACAATAATACATCTTTAAAGCTCTTATTATCTCATGACCACAAGGTTGAAATTAATAAGATGCAATGGTTTTGATATAATCAAAATTAACCTTCATTACATCGCACACATTCTTTAAATTATAAATAGTCATTTATTGATTAAAGAATCTCTATCAAATAATAAAATTTCAATTGTCCCTTTATTTAATTTATAGAGATTTTACTGTATTTACCATTCCCACCTATAAAACAATTTCAAATTCTTTTCCTTCATATTTTTGGAAAATTATTGTTAAATCTGACTAATAGCCGAACGTCGCAGGGTGAGAGTGATATGGGACAAGGTATTTCAAGAAATTTTTATTTTATTGATAAAATATGTCATGGTTTTAGTAGTCTTAAAAAAATTCAATATCGAATGCATGTTTGTTATGTCTAAGTAATTTTAGAGTAATAATTATCTTGGTAACCTTGTGCGAATTTTTTATTTCAAATTAGCCAATTTCTTAAATGTTTTTTTTTCTTTCTATATTGTTATCGAGGAAGCATTGTTAAGTACATGTAGCAATTCTTACCTGCTTTTCATAATTTAACTTACTATCTGAAATATTTTCCTTAATCTAAAGACACATTATTCCTTTGTTTTCACTGACCTATAATAAATGTAAAAGACAACTTATTTTTACACCTAAAGAAAATGTAAATTTTTAATATTGGATATGAATCATTATCATACGATGGTACTATCGTATTACTTTCGTTCACTTTTAGTTGTCATACTTTTTTTTAGAGTCAAACTATAAAAACTTTTACGATGTATTTTTTCATCATATTGTTATGCAAAAAATTGTAATTTATAATATTTTCCTTATAGCTTTTAAGTGACTATAAATCCATCAGTTGGGAATAGTGAAAGACTAGGAGTTATGACGAATCATCGACTTGTCTTACTTCTATGTTCGGGACTTAAGCGTGAGTGACGACTCTTATGCTCAAACAATTTCCATTTTTATGCTTTGCCTGTTTCCTGACTGCACGTCTGTGATCATGCCCGCTTTCTTCTCCCCATACTTGGTGGACTTGTTAATGAATTAAGTTTTATTCCTGCTATGCTTACTCCGGTGTACTTGTTAGAATCTAAGTATGTAGGTAATATCCAGATCATTTTGGTAGTATTTTACTGTCGAGATAAAATGATTTTACTTAATTTATGATATTTGACATATCTCCCTTTTCCATCTTTGAAACCTAAAATCAAGAGAAAAACTCATCAATTTTGGTGGCATCATATGTGCCAGCGTTCGGAAAAGAACAAATTTCCATCCTATACCACCGAAACATATCAAGAATAATACTACCAAAAGGTGAGTCGACTAAAGAATTTTAATTCCCTCCCTCTTTACTTTTTCATATAGACATTGTTGAAATTTCAGCAGAGTGGGGAAGTATAGATTAAAATATGTTTTTACCATCCATAGAACTTGGTTTTAAATAAATTGGGCCACATATTCACAAATGCACAATCTCCAAACACTCTTCGCCCACCACACTTCTTTTTTTGAAACTGAGAACGATGTGTTTGCCACAACAACGTTCTTCACACAAATCCGGAGGGATAATTTCAGAATCCTATCTCCATATTTTTTTCTCTCCTTCGAGAATTTTATCCACCAAACCCAAGTAACCAAATTCCACACCCTTAACATGATTGACTACTCTCAATATTCAGGGAATAACCTTTTTGAATTCATTTTCACATGGCAATAGCTCCTCTATTAGGCTTAAATCTCACAACCCCTTTCCAATGATATAACATATCCCTTTCTTTGCAATTGTCCTACCCTCAGTAAGTTTCTTTTAAAGCAGAACATATATTTTCTTCAACCATTCTTTTGCTTTAAATTTTAATATCACATTGTTTCCCATTACATCCCAATAGAGCAACCCAGAAGACTACAACTTATAGAACGAAAGCTTTCATTTGAATAAAAAAAACAAGATTTACTCCCACTCATGTGGTTACTGCAGCCTGTGTCCTGATACCAAACATCTTGTCCAGGTAATTCTTGTGCTTGTATTGCCATCAATCAGGTCTCTGTTTCCCTTTATTTAAAATATTTTGGACTTCTTGTTCTTCTCATTAGGTGGCCTACTACAGCAATCACATTGAAATTGGCCAAATTTATGACATCGATAAAATTCTACCTTTGATTTGTCGAAATTTATTCCTCTGCCTTTGTCGTAGTGATCATTGACCCTAAACTTTCTGCATCCATATCTATTCCACGTCCCCTCGTCACCTCTCCCTCTACTACCTCTACCTCTACCTCTTCCTCTAGCATTGGAAAAAAAGTAAAGTAAAGATTCAGACCCTGCTCCTTAGAAGTTGAATGACGGTGATTCATCTTTGTTCATGTACCAATAAGGTGCTTTACAATTCATCAAGCGACAACTCGTCTACATCTTTTGACTCCTCAATGGAGCAAACAACATAATTGTACTTCAACGTCAAAGAGCGCAATAATTTTTTAACAATTTTGACATCATCATCTTCTCGTCATGGAACCACATTTTGTTGCTACTCTATATTGTTCTAGCACAGTAACTAAAATAGAAAGCTATATATTGTCATCGAAGTATGATGACCCACTGAAGGTGTTGAATATAAGCTGATAGTCAAACTAAGCGTGATCTGGATGTTGAGTGTCTTAACCTAAATCATGAAATGATAGAGTGGAACGTATCGTCAGACTTACGGATGTGTACTTGAGCATCGCACGAGATAATATGCTAAGTTGAACAGATTATATAAGTTGAACAATGCATAACTGAGCAATAATATAATATGAACAAGGATATAAATATGCATAGAAGTATAACTAACATAAACCGAATGTCATGACCAAGTACTAATCATAAAGATAACATGTTGAACTGTATACTGAAGTAACTGCTAAAAACTTTGTCAATGCGCTAGAGTCTAATTGTGGGAGCTACTATTAACCAGCATAACTGCATGAGCTACATGTACAGTCCGATGTATATGACCCATCGAGAGAATCCAATATACCTTGTCAGGATTATAAAGACATGACTGTGGCATGATCACTAAAACCGATGTCCAACAGAGGGGATGTTAATACGTGGGTCACGTTTGTTCTCTCTCCACTAAATAGTTGTGAAGATAAAATGCACTAATATTGATACCTGAAACGACCGTGCTAGCTGATAAAAACTTTATATATCGAAATATACGTTCGAATTCTAAAAGCATGAATCTTGTCTGGTTAGGCCCTGGCCAGTAAAAATCATCGAATTAGGATAATTTACTCAGCAGGGTTTTGAGTTCTATGCAAGAAATTATACTAAATTATAAAGAAACAAGTTTATTTAGATCAAAGGAAACGTATTCAAAATAAATCTTGAAAAACTAAAAATCCGAGGCATGAACAATATATGAGAATCTGAAGAACTAGTTAAATTCTAGGGACATAATGAGTTAAAGGAGCCCACTAGTGATATCTCACATACATGGATACAAAATCTAGAGAGAAATCATTAGAATGTTGGGGCCGAACTTTGAAGAATATTGTTGCTTGTTCTTGAAAGAAACGGATGCCTATTTGGATGATTTTTGGAGAATGAGGGTTCTGGGTATGTCTGACTATATTATTTGGCTAAGACGGAGTAAAACGAAGTTGTTTATGAATCAAAGATTAGTTTTAAGTGCTCCAAAGCGTAGGGAAAGGACAAGAACGACCCTAACTTAAATCTGACGAAGTGCCCACTTATGAGGGGACTGCTGGGCCGTCATTTTGAAAACCACTACCCGCCCACTGGGTCATGGTTTCGTAGCCTGCCCTGAACATGACTTCACTAAAATAAACATAACTTTTTTACCTAGACTTGGATTTATCAAACTGATGGCATAGGAAAGAGGAATTCAATTATCTTAATTTGATAGTAATTGAGTCCACCTATTCATTTGTCTACAGGATCTAACCGGTTGAAGTTGAACCCAAAGTTCATTTTTTCTCGTACATACCTACTGACCCTAACCTATGGAAATATTTTTGGTCTATAGGTTCAACCACAGACCATACTGGTCGGCCATGAGTGGAATAAGAGACCTCTAAATCTGGAAACCAATGGCGGGAACCCACTATGGTCCATGGTGTAACATACGGTCCATCGGTGGATTCCGTTGGTTCTGACCCCACATCCCGAAAAGTTGTATATTTTTTCGATCTTCTCGAATCCCAGTGTTACACATATGATCATACGTATTGGATCTCCTCACCGTTTAAAGTCCACCAACTAACAGTGCAAGAACATACAATTAAGGTCGCTTGCAATATCTTCAAACTCTTACGCAATATCTTTTCTGTTACCATATATTTTTGAAATTTCTTTCTTTCATTTTAAATAAATTTTCTTTTACTTTTTTTTTTATACTCCTTAATTATTAGTTCTAATTAGTACTTGTTACTATATATTTTAGGAATACTTAATTATTAAATTTCTTAATACATCTTATTATTTATTTTCCACTTCTTTTACCATATAATTTAGGACAACATAATTTATTGATTATTAATCACCTAAATTTTCTTACCATTTATTGTGGGACTCCTCAATTATTAACTTTCCTACTTTTTACCATATATTTTATTCTTCCTCTTACCATCATTTAAGATAAGATTGTATGAAATAATATTTTCTTACTAGTTTATTGACCCTCTACTATAAATAGATTTGGAATGCTAAATTTTTACATTTGTAACAGCCCCATACATTAATGATTTTCCATATTTGAAGGATTTGATTCATACCATTGTCTAATTTCATAGATTCATTCTCTTCATTCTACCTCAAGTAATTTCAAGAACAAAACCTTATTTCTAGTGGAAAATGGATTGTTTTTGCAATGAAAAAATCCTGTTTCTCTAAAGATTCATAAAAAAAAAAGCAAATCGCCAGGCTAGAAGAATCTCATGAAGTCATCACAAACACAAAAAAGATGAAAGAGATATCTATGGTGGACTCTCAATTGAAGACAAATGAACTATCATCTGGTAGAACACTTCTTCATCTCAATGTACATAATGATTACAACAACGAGAAGAATATAAATTGTTCAAATCCTGAACTCATTAAAGAAAAAAATAGTGGAAGGCTATCAATGCAAGACACATGAATTATCAGAAGTTGTTGAAGAACATCTTATCTCAAGTCATAATTGTTGCCACAAACGATGGAATATATTTGTTTCAACTCTTGGACTAAATATTTTTTAATTCACTCCAAATCATGCTATTGATCT
>JAKWJA010001705.1:0-15606 GCA_027704765.1 Solanum habrochaites | reverse complement strand
CCTTCTGCATTGAACGAAGGTTTTAATGATAACCAAGCTCCGGCTAGTCCTCCTCCTTTGACGGATGGAGACATACGGGCTTCCCTTCTCCACATGGCCCAAGACATTACTACACAAACACAATCATTAACTACCCAAGCTCAATCCATGATGGCCCAAGCTAACCGGAGGTTGTACCCCAAGAAACAAACACGTTGGTACCATGGCCTACTTTTGAGGGATTTCACTAGAATGAATCCCCCTACTTTCTATGGGTCCAAGGTTGAAGAAGACCACCAAGATTTGATTGATGAAATCTACAAGATTCTTTATTTTATGGGGTTGAGAAGGCCGAATTAGCCAATTACCAACTCAAAGATGTGGCCCAAACTTGGTACGTTCAATAGAGAGATAATAGGCCTTTAGAAGGTGGATCGGTGACTTTGGAGGTTTTCGAGAAGGCTTTTATTGATAGATTATTACTTGATCACCACGGGGAGGAAATCCCACATTGGCAATCTATTCTTCAAGTTTTTGTGTCGTATTCCCTCGAGCATTCATTCCCTCTAGTCACAAAAAAAGGATTAGATGCTAAAAGCACATAGAGTCAAACTCTAGAGGCACGATATTGGACTTCGAAGAAAGTGAGAGTTTCCTAAGCATCACATAAGTTCCAATCCATAAGTATGGAATACTTCATAATTATAAGTAATAATCTACATAGACATGGTTTATAGAGACATCGACACAAAGATATTCAATCTCATGCTTTGATACCATGTCACATCCGGGGAGCACCTTGTAAGACCCCGAAAATGACTTTGGTGAAGATAGATACTAACATGGTTGTGATGATAGTATAAAGTCCTTTAATGGTTTATAATGTGGTTTTTAGGAAGTGTCTAAGAGTTTAGGTGCATTGGAAGTCAAACG
Source organism: Solanum habrochaites (assembly GCA_027704765.1). Lineage (NCBI taxonomy): Eukaryota > Viridiplantae > Streptophyta > Magnoliopsida > Solanales > Solanaceae > Solanum > Solanum habrochaites. The sequence continues at coordinate 14,694 of JAKWJA010001705.1, read as the reverse complement.
TCAAGTGACAACCAAGACGTTCGATGACTTAGTGACCTATGTGACTCATATGTGGTTTTATGTGTTTAATTATTATTATTGAGGTTATAAGGTTCTTAAATTAGTTATTATGTTGCATATAGGCAGTGTGCAAAGTTTTGTAAATCTTGGAGGTCAAACGTCCATGACGTTCAAAAGGCTTGCCTTAAGACGACCTTGTGTGTCTATGCATGTTTCATCGAGTTTTATGTGTTCGTTTTGGATGAAAATCATGCAGTACGTCCTAAACTTGTATGAAAACATATTTTGGTTGGAAACGTTTGGGTACAACTCCACATAGGACCCACAAAAGGTACCTAAAGGAGGACCCCAACTTAGCGTTCCACACTGCCAGGCAGTGTCAAACGATGACCCAAACGACGGCCGGTCAATGGAACGATGGATCGTCGACTTGGGGCGTCGATGGAGAATGAAAGCCTGCAGGTTGAGGAGTTGCAGGTCGACCCACGAGACCCCATCGACGGGGCGTGAGTGAGACCACGAATTGTCCAAGCTGGCATCGATGGGCTGTGTGTTTTCCTGCCAGCTTTCTGTTAAGTTGAGGGGTGAACTTGTAAATTCATCCACAGTCATATTAAGTGTGAGGACGAATTTTTTTAGTGTTTATGGGTATTTTAAGAGTATATAATTCATAAAGATTAAGTATAACCCAAAACCTACATCACACAAGTTTTCCTCCAAAAACCTCCTTGAGATTTTCCAAGTGAGATGGTCTTCATGGAGTTTCTTCTTCATCTTCACTGGTTTTTCTTCTAGATAATTATGGGATTATTCATCTAAGTCTTTCTATCACCTTATTAGCAATTTCAAGATTATTTTCAAAGATTTCAAAAAAATAAAAAAGTCCAATTTCTACTCTAAGCTTGGTTCTTGTCTAAATAGTTTTCAACGTAGTATGTGTGTATTATGTCTAGTTGATGTTTCTTCCCAATGAAATTCTCCATGAACTCTTTACATTCACAAATCTCTCAATTGAGAAAATATGGGTTATTTGATCATCTTTCCATAGTGATGAATTCCAATGTGTAGATTGTTATGGTATTTTGATTCATGTATAGAAATGTTTGAATGGTTTATAGGCTGTTTCATTTGATAAATTGAGTATTGAATATTTCTTAGCCTATTGAGGTTGAGACTTATTGAATAGATATTGACTTACGGCTTATAATTCTAATAATAGTTTTTGTCTATGGTCTTCTACTGATTTGAATAGACTGTATCAACATATATCTATAATTGTATTAGATTGATATGTAATAATTGACCTAGTTTCCATTGATTATTGATATAATTATTTGAATTGAATGTTTCATGCCAATGGATAGGGCTCTATGATATCAAATTGGATGAATTAGCGTTAGATTTGAAGTGGTAAGATGGAGTGGGGGTATGCTTCCCTAATTCAATTTATTTTATTATAATTATACTTCAATTATCTTGTGATTAGTATGGTCCACTTATGGTGGCGGTGCTATGTGAATTGATATGGCCTTGTCGGTGTTGCTTTATGCAATAGGATGATCATTGCCTTGTCGACACGACTTGAATTATCATGATATTTGAATAGTTGATATTATGTCAAATATGATAATATCTATGTATATGTAAAAAAATATGAAAGTTTGTGTGCATTCTGTGTACGTTAGGTAATCATATAGACAATGACCATGTGCTTCTATGTGTAGTCTTAGGGTTGATGCATGGTTGTTCCTACTTGACTATATGAGTCTATAATGGTTATATTGGTGATGATATAGTAGTTTATAGTATGAATCAAAGATGATAGTAGTTATTCCTAAGTGACTCAAGAATGACATGTAATATGTGCAAAAGTGAAGTATGTGGTGACTTGTCTTGGTTGAATATGTGATGTCTTGACTTAGGGTGCTAAAGTATCTTTGTCTTGAATGTATGAATGACATGTTACCTTGGAAGATTATAAGAGGGTCTTTTATGTCAAACCATGAACATATTTGTAAGGTTATAAATAATGAAGTCAAAAGTCGTAATTGTCACGACCATCATCATCTAGACCCCAGTCGAGACCGGCGTCATTGACCTCTCAGATGTCGCAGACAAGCCTACATACATCATTCTTACTTCATCTAGGTTAATTTTAGCGGAAATTTTGAGCTTTTTGTTTTCTTATTTTCATGCTAAACATTTAAACTTGAACACATAGGCGTTCACAATCCACTCTAATATGTGATAATCAAATGACAGAAAACGTTCATAATTGCATTAAAAATATCTTGCCAAAACACACGCAATACACAAGTCTGGAAATAAGGTGGAAGCAACACTCGTGAAACATGCTCCCACTAGCTAGAAGACCTACATCGAATCAGAAGTAATAACGTGAATAGAAATCCTCGAACGCATGACGGCCTACCAAGATCCCGATGTAAGCTCCACGTATGGAATGTGTCAACATCAACCTGTATATTCTCTAGCATCCACCCTGTTCCTGCACCTAAATATAGATGTTGTATGTGGATTAGTAGACACTTTGTACAAAGTTATGGGTATATGCAAGAACCCACCAAGGACATGCATGAGTTAGAATAGCTCTGTCCTAACAACATGATTTATGGAAAGTCAAGTAAGTAGACTTGCAAAATTTGGATTGGGAAAGTCAGTGGCTTGCAAAATTTGGATTGAGAAAGTCAGTGGCTTGCAAAATTTAGATTGGGAAAGCCAGTGGCTTGCAAAATTTGGATTAGGAAAGTCATGCCATGAGAGTAACATGCATCATCATATGTATCATATAGCAGACAACAAATAACTTCTTACACATAACACATAACATATTGCATATAGAACATAACATATTGCGTATAGCATATTACATCTTTCATATCATTCATTCATACGCCATGAGACTTTGGGATCCTGGACTTGACATCAAGACTTCCCCAAAAAATGTGGGCTCAACATATGGGACCTCAACTAGGGAGACTTCTTTAGCAAACACATAGTGTGCTTCATTCATTCATACGTACTTCACTTTATTTCGTTCATAGGCTAGTGTGAACACCAGCTATACCTAGGATTTAGTTTAAGACTTTCATTCGAGTTCGATGTGCAATGATCAAGAATAACCTAGTGTCATTACTTAAGTCTAGATCAGCTCTTGATTATCCTATCCTAACACTTTGTGTATCATCCTTGCATTATGTGGCACGTTGAGGCTGGCCTCATTCCTTCATTGGGGAACTTTAACTGAACCGACTGTATATCAGTGGCACAAGGAAATCTAGTGGTTCCACCCACACCGACAAGAGGTGGAATGCACCGTCCAACGTGAGCCCAAAACCTGCTAGCGTACATGGGATTGAACCCCGCCATATCCCTACATCGGCATTATAGTTAAAGACTATGACGCATAATGAGACCCATCCCCTCATTCCGACAGTCTCATCTCATAGAAGTTTACTGAACCTCCACCCTTCTCGAAAGAAGGCATCACCGCTCATAGCTAGTCTGTTAGTGCTCAGTACAAAGTTCCATTACATTGAACTCATACGTCACGAAAGCTGGCTTCTAGTATGAGGACATATAGCTCAATAGATGATTTCTCATCTCATAATTAGTATTAAGTATATTATTCTCAATTTCATTTGAGTGTTCATAGAGACTGGTCTCTTCATTAACTTTACACTCTCATAGGTGAGTACGTTTTTGTAACATTCACTTAGGCTCATTTGAGATTGCTCTCATCTTTTACATTATCCTCTTATCATATTGTCACCACAGTCATTTTTTTAGCATATTTTCTCTTCATAGTTACCCACCCCTCATTATGTGAATGTTCAATTGATCATATGCCAATGCACTTGGCCACTGTGTTTCACATTCTTACTTAACCCTTCCAACGTTTCATCATTTAATTGTTCATTTCATAATATGTCAATGCACTTGGCCATTTAGTGTGTTTCACACTCTAACTTAACCTTTCTAGGGTTTCATCATTTCATTGTTCATTTCATCATATGCCAATGCACTTGGCCATTTAGTGTGTTTCACATTCTTACTTAACACTTCTAGGGTTTCATAATTTCATTGCTCATTTCATCATATGCCAATGCACTTGGAAATTTAGTGTGTTTCACACTCTTACTTAACCCTTCTAGGGTTTAATCATTTCATTGTTCATTTCATCATTTCATTACATTCATCCTCGGTTCACTTAATTCTTAGCGTATGCTAGACTGTTGGGTCCATAAATACAAGCCATGAGGATCCATTAATAGTTCGTTTAAGTAATTCATATCTTCCTATATTATGTGGTACAAGACTTATACATCTTGTATGTATGCCAAGATCTCGATTTCAATCTATGTAAGAAGAATTACCTTGAATATTTATTCACGTATGACGTATGTATCAATATGGAGTTTGGGCAAGGGAACTCGGTATGGAATCCCTTGGTTAAAACTTACATTTTTTTTGTTTATTCTGTTTTGATCCATACGGCTTGGGGACCCAAGGTCGAGCCCCCACACCTTCATTTTATTTTTCCTTAATTTATCTCTTCATTTTTCGCTCATTGGGACTGAGAGGATGTGGGATCGAACCCCCACAACCTCCTTCCCTTTTATATGCTTTTCTTTAATTTCTCTCCTTTTTGGCTGAGAGGGTGTGGGTATGAACCCCCGCAGCCCCACTTTAAGTTTTCTCCTTAAGTTTTCCTTGGTTCTGCCTAAATGTTGTGGGTTCGATTCTACCACGCCTCAACCATTTTTTTTATTCCTCCTTAAAACTGATTGAGAGGTGGTGGGTTCGAATCCCACTCCTCTCATTTCTTATTTTTTATTTCATTTTCGGATCAAGACACATGGGTTCGAATCCCACATGCCACGTTCTCTTTTTCTCACATTATTTCAATGACTTTTAACATGGTGAGGTCATGGGTTCAAATCTCAGTGGCCTCACATATTTTAATTCATTTTTACATAACCTGATAATCCCCTTAGCTTGGCCGAAACTCATCAACAAGATGTTGGAAATTTTTACAGCATAGTTTCTCACCTCTTTCGCATTAAATGTTTAGGCGTTTTAAGTAGGTTTTAGTGAGTTCTTTAGGTGCAATTTCATGGATTCATTTGACAATTAGTTTGCACTCAAATTAGCATTCACTGATGAACATTACGATTTACACAAGTTTGTTTACATGAAATACAACCATAAACATGTCATGTTTTGAACTTGAATCCAAGAGTGCATATCATGGATACGCATTGCACACGCATCATTTTTCACTTAATCTCGGACAACATGCTCAATATTCACATAATTCCAAACATACATACATAAATATAATAATCACGAAAACACATTACATCCCTAATTTCTACCAGCAAACATACCCAACCTATGATTCGATGGGATCTAGTAACAAGGACATGCAACGGGGAACAACCCTAGTTTACGGAATAGATTCGTCTGAATCTTAGGGATCTCTTAGGAAAGGGACCAAGAGATAAGAGAAACCATACCTTTTTGACATTCAAACCTCGACTTCCTGCCCAAAGAACTCCTCCAAACACACGTCTAACACCGAAAGTTCAACACCAACTCGACGGACACCCTTCTCTTTGCCTACGTGATTGATTTCGTTGTTTGTTTTTATCTTTCGTGGTAAGTTCTTCAAGTGTTAAGAACATGGTTTATCTTTATGTTCTTGAAGTTATTTTGGTAGAGAGAATATTAAAGAGAAGATAGAATGATCGCTAATTTTGTGGAGATAAACGTGAGAGAGTGAGAGTTTTATTAGGCATAGGAGTCTAGTTTAGGACTTAGTCAAATAAGGTTTGATTAAATGATAAAAAAAATCTGATTTCCCATTTTTTTTAAATCAACTAATAATAATAAATATTAATTAATACATTAATTTACCAACTTAAATAAAAAATAATTTAGTTCATTGCTTCCACCTAGGTTCGAACCCGGGTGGAGCAAGACTTCACTCCAAGAGCCAATTTTTGGCCCTCTCTCCCCAAAATACCCCTCCCCCTTATTAATTAAATAATTAATTATATATTTAGGGTAATTATGATACTACCCTTAGCCTGGAAAAAGACTATTTTACCCCTCGACCCTCCAAACCTAAGATTTTCCCTTTGAAGTCTGGTAAAGACTCCTTCAAGTAAATCTTTGTATTTGAGAGCCCTACATGGCTGGACCCAACCTTTCTTAGCTCAACTAACTCCCCAAGTTAGTTGGTTTGGCTGTCGTAAGGGTTCAGAGGTTTTGTTCTACGCGCATCAATCTGTGTGAACCCGATTTAATCGTAGGCATTCTAGACACATTAAGCTTTATTTAGAATAGCCATTTATTTAGTGTTCACTGCACCATTTTAGGCGTAAGGCAACCCAAGTAAAGTATAGCCTAAACTAGCAAAAAGTGTAGCCTTGAATAAAAGGCTACACTTTTGGACTTTAGGCAACACTTTTTAGGGGGTGGCCTAAAGAAGCGTAAGCGTAACATTTGACATTAGGTAACACTTTTTAAATGTTTCCATCTTTGGCTACACTTAGTGTAGCGAAAGAGTTATAAGGGCACACTTTTTTTTATGCATTCCCGACACCTATTTTTTTTATACTACACTTAAAAGCGTTGCTTTTAGTGTTATTGGTCACACTTCAAAAGTGTAGCCTTTTATATGTCATCTAGAGCAACACCTATGAATTGTATATTTATATATCATTTTAAGCAACACTTATTAAGTGTAACTTTATATCTCATCTAGAGCAACAGTTATAAAGCGTAACTTAATATCTCATCTAGAGCAACACTTATAAAGCGTAACTTTTAACATTGAACGTCCTACAACAACATATTTTAATTGCATATATTCAATATATAAACACATAATAAAACATAGAAGTGACCTTAAGCACAAAATTAACTAATAAATAAATCGACCCTATATATTTCAAATAAACTTTGAGAAACATGTCTTGTACAACCAATACTTAGAAACTTATTGCTTAAATATCTCTAATATCAATAAGTTCCAAAAAACCAAATGCATTCAAATGTATATGACAATAGTAGAAAAACTCTTCATCATTCACTACGATAGATCGAGTTTACTTTTGGCCACAATTCAAATTCAATTACCGGCATTTTCCTGCAAATTCAAAACAAAATTATATGTTAGTGAAATGGGAAATAAGGCTCTTAACATTTAATGAAGTAGGACTATAGTTCCAATAATTTGAAGCCTCTGAATATATCGACATATAAAAATGATAAATCTTCAATAGCAGGTATATTGTAAAAAATCTAGTTGAAACTCACGAAGACCTAGAGAAGTCGCCATCAGTCAGCTATCTAGAAAGAATCATCAACGAATACCCCATTAAATCATCCATCGGGTGTTCGTATCTCGTAGTGGGCTTGGGCGGGGGTGTGCGCGCTAGGGGATGGGGTAGTGGGCGTGGGGGGGGGGGGGGTTACTGTGACTCTTTGGTTTCTTTTGGGTTGTTTTCTCTATGACTGTTCTCCCAATAACCCTCCATTTCGAATGCAATCATGAATGTTTGGATTAGATACCTTATGTCACCGGTTGGTCTTCTAGAAATGGCCTGCATATTTGATTGATATAAAAAAATATTTACACTAAGAATAACACAAAATGGCCTAATAAAGAAAAAAAAACATTTACACTAAGAATAACACAAAATAGCCTTGATAAAGAAAGAGGAATGCAAGGTTGAAAACCTACTACGTAAAGTTAAATGATTTATGATGAGATCACAAAAAATGGTATTACATTATCTATTGGTTCATATGAGAGTGAACTAGGAATGCAGGAAAATACAAGACATAACAATATAAGATGCATACAGGTCATTCATGCCCCAGTATTCGCCCAATCGCAAATTGAGCACCCAAAAGTACCATCAAGTAATACAGATCATGTACAAAACTAATTAAAGAGAGATCAAAACATCATTGAAAAAACCTACTGTTTTGGGAGAATTATAATAATGGATGACATACTTAATGGAAGGAAGTGGTTGCAGCCAAATATGGTAAGTTGAGTCACCCACTAATAAAGCAGAACTCCATATGGAGTGGGGTCATGGAAACACTTAAGTATAATATAGAAGGAACTTCATAAAGAAGTCTCATTCAATGCTGTACATTTCCTCAATGTAAAATCCTGGAAGGATATATAGAACTCCAAATTTACAGAAACCTATTCATCACTCTTTCTGATAGAATGAGATTGTGACTCTACAGTTGGATAGAATAGCGAGGACAATAAGTGAAGTCCTCTCTTTTAGAAGAAACATGAATGACTGGGAATGTGAGAGCCTTTTTACTTGATGTGTAATGTGGAATGTTTCAACATGAAGAATCGGGCGCGGCAGCATTAAGTTTACCGGGTTCCTTAATGTAAAGGAATAAAACAGTATACTATTTACAAAAATACTCTGGAGGCTCAGAATAAATAATTATGGGAAGGGAGAAAGGAGCAGAATAACATCATTCGACTCTATATCTAGATACCTAATTTGGAGGACACAACTCCCCCAAAAATGATATGCTTTAGCTGGTTGGCTCTAAAAAGTGTATGTCTAACATAGGAATCTACAGTAGAAACTACTTATAGCCTAAGTATCGCGGACTCTTCATTTTTGTAGGCGAACCCGTCTCGACACGACTCTATTACGGGTGCGGGGTGCGTGTCGGATTCGGTCAATCTAATCCGAACACTTTGATCGCAGCCGAGAAAAGATTGGGGAAGAAAAAATCAATTTTCGACGACGTAAAGAGTACAAAGCTTTAAAAATGTACATATAACGAGAGAGAAGCTGATTATTTTTTAATGGCGACATTAGGACGGTCTGCAAGATCGCCGACTACAATCAACCGGCGAAAGGGATAAGAAGAGTTTAAGCAAGAAAACCGTTAATAGAAACAAAGAGACGAGATTAACTTGCGCAGAAAGGCAGTATGTATTCATTGATAAGTTTCAAAAAGCGTTTTTTTCTAGGTAACCGACACTTTTTTTCAATTGGAAGTTTGGAAAAAGTCTTTTAACATTATTTTTTTTTTTTGATATTGACTTGTTATTATTTGTTAGTGTTTAACGAGCCACATATAAAAATAGTGTACTCTCAAGTCTCAAAAAACCACTATAAATCTCCATTAGCTACCTCATAAATTGTCGTGTTTTTTTAATTGGTTGTATTTTGAGTTAAAAAATGTGCGGTCAACTTCTCTAAATTTATTTTGTTCACCTTTATTATAAAATATTATGATATATTAAAATTTATAAATTTATCGAAAAAATAATATTATAGTAATATTTTGGTGTGAATATTTTACGTTTTGGCCAATCACATAAAAAACACTATTTCAACAATTTAAGTGTTTTTGACAAACTCTTTCTAAAATACTTTCAGGATAAAATCCAACTGTTTTGCTTTTCACAAAAATAATTTAGTATCATTCCTCATAAATATTTATTTTTCTTTGAAAAAAAAAACTTAATCAAATAGTTTATTATCCAATACTAAACATTTTTTAATCTCTCGTAAAGTTGGATTGACTAGAATTTATCAATACATAATAATTATGGTTTTGTAATATATATAATATATATATATATATATATATATATATATATATCAATATATACACTAGGTAGATATACCCGTACCAGTACGGGGCAGAATTAACAAAATTTCCTTAGCTAAATGCATAAAACGTTCCTAGCTACCGTGTATTTAACATTGAATGTTTTAACTCATTGTTTCTGGAGTAGGTACATTTTTAATCGCTTATCATTACCTGGCAAAAAGTACTCATGAAAAAAGAGAGAAATATATCGGTTCCCAGTTGAATCCTTAGTTTCAACGAACATATATCATGTAAGAGCAACCTCAAGAATAAAAGAGCACAAATAGCCTATCAAATTAATGAAAATCTAAAATATTTAGTTAATGGGGAGGGTGCTTTTGTAACAACGTAACCACAAGTCCTTTGTACACAATAATACAGATTATAGATCACCTAGCATAAATAGTGCAACCATATTCCGAAATCTTGAAGGAAAATTATTTTCATATCCTACATATCAATGAACACAACAAAATAATAACCTCTGTGTTGCAGCTTTATACATATGGTTTGATAGTGTGGCTTATAGTAAATCAACCAGTATGCTGAACAATATATACCAACCATCCAAACAGTATGCAGACAAAACAAGAGAAGGCACCCTTTACTATTACAAGTGAAATTTACAGTCAATAGAGCAAAATCTGATGAAACATCATGATGACATGGAAAGACTATATGATAAATAATAAATAAAGCTCTTTTGGTTGGTGTTATAGAGGAAACAATTCATACCATCAAAATATACAAAAGCCATAAAGGATCAGTGAAGCTTAACATGACAAAGGATTCACACATGACATATATATTTAAATATATCCCCTGCTTATCCTAGTTACTAAGTCTAGCTAATTTTCTACGTCCTTTTCAATTTATTTGTCTTATTTTCTTTTAGTTTGCTTAAAAAATAATCATTTTTTTCTATTTAGCAATTCTTATGTCCAACATTCTGTCAGACATGTTAAGTGCATTATACACATCTTTAGTTTGTGACTACAAGATTTAAAAGTTATGTGTCGTGTCAAGTCAAATTAAGACAAACAATTAAAATGGAGGCAACAAATTTAAAAAATTCAAAAAGAAATGAGTGAAGAGAAAGTACTATACTGGTGCAGACATGTTTATTCCAAAGCAGAAAGACATTTTTGGCTTAAAAGGTTTTCTTCCATGAAAAAAATGAAACATATCTGCATAACTTCAATTTTTACGACACCCAAATCTATACAATAAGATTTACAAAAGTTCAGAGCCTAATTTCTAGACATGTTTGTAAATTATCTTATCTATGAGAACAATATTCTTACCAACACAAAATTAGAGTCACTACTTTAGCAATTAATTAAGATATTTGATAAGAAAATTACAAAGAAACGAGAAAAGAATGAAAAGAAACTCTCAGTACAAAATTCAAAACAGACTGATAACAACACGCATCGCAACAAGACATACCAATTGTTGTTCCACTAGGTACGACTAAAGTCAAAGAATGAAAGGCATACCTTATGCCAAGGGTGTGCTTTGATTTGTGGAAACTTAAAATCAGTATAGTTTTGGTTCATACAGACATTTCCCCCTGTCGTTGTTCCAAGTACCTAATAAATGAAGCAAATGACACAAGAATAGTAAGCAAAAATCTAGATCACTGCCCAATCCTGCTACCAATATTTACAATCATAAACCAGAATTTATCACATAACAATAACACCTGGTTATCTCACAAGGCGGGTCCACAACACTTAATTCTAACCAAAAAAAAAAAAAAAAACAAATAGGTAACAATGGCTGCAAGAAAATTTGCAAAAATTGGTTAGAAACTGTAAAAGTGCACCAAAAAAGTCCGCAGAGTTTCATGGACGTACTAAGCTATAGAATTGTTCTAGATCAACCACAAACCTGCCAAGAAGAAGCTCAGCAAGAACACTCGCTGACCAGATAATCAATTGAAGTAGTATACTCTGTTGCACAAATATGAGTCAGAGCCCGATAAAACCACGAGGCCAATTATGAGTGTTTTGGCTTCTCCTTTGCAAATAACAAACCTTAAAATCTATGGTACTATTCCGACGTCATAATAATAATAACCAAACCACAAACTTAAAATCGAGTAATTCTCACACAAATGAGCCTTTTTGAATTACATAGTCTACACCATAGCTTGCAATAGTGCAAATTAAGATAATTAATTCACACAGTCATGGAATTGGAAACCCTATTTGTCTTTTCTAGACTATTTTGCATAATCATGGATGGCTGAAATATTAAGAACCAAGTGCACTTAAAGCTTGCATTTTAGTTATAAAGACGTAGAGCAAGGTGGGAAAAAAGAAACACATGTGTAACACAACAAAAAACAACTATAAATGCAATCAACAAATACACCGGGGGGGGGGGGGGAATTCTGTTTGCAGTTAAATGAGATATCGCTATAAAACCATGCTAATCAAGTTCAAAAATTATTTTGGACCTTCTGATCCAGAAGCAAGTGCAATTCTATTTTTTTTGGGAGTAAAGTACACTATATTGACCCCCCTCCCCTCCCCCGACATGCAGCATAGGCGATATACATATTCATCAATTGGGTTAAAACAACCCATGGCATACAATCATTAATCTATAAAGAAATCTATCTAGTTTTTCTTTCTTAATTACAACATACCAAGGTGTAATCGCACAAGTGCGGTACTTTTACTATTCTTTAAACCACTACCTATTTATGACCAAAATCAGTTGTAGCTATGTTTGCCTAGCTGTATTATTTCTCCATAACAGCGCACCCTCTTCAAGACAGAGACTATCCATGCTTCAAAGTGTAGTGTCATGCCAAAGAGTTGCTTCTGCAATGTGAAGTACTCAGACTGAGATTAAACCAAAGACCACCAGGTTTAAAAACTAATAGCAAACAAATCAACCATCAGGCATTTGTCGAGTGCATTTTTTTATAGCGTGTGAAGTCTGAATTTTATGACAATGAATCAACCAAAAAATACAAATGCCTAAGTTTATTTAGACTCTCATAAAACTCATCACATTTTGATTTGATATCGATAAAGTCTTTCTGTTCAATTCAATGAAATAACTTTCTCACAATTCCCATCAGCTATAATAATTATCATCATCCTTGAACCTAACTATGGGAGTTCAAATATCTTTCTACTTTCAAAGGAGAAATGAGGAGTGACAACTCACAAGTTCAAAGCTTCCATTTTGGAAACACACTATCTTGGTGATAGGTGAGAGGTCCACACCATAACTACTCACAGTTCTTTTTTGAAAATTAAAGTAACTTTTTACATTCACACTACCTTAAGCATCACAGAGCTAGAAAAAATAACTGTCATATTTATTGGGAGAAAACACAGTCCTCCTTTTGATACATTTTCATAATCATAAGTATTTGACAAAACATACAAAAACTGAAAGCATACGTACCAAGTGATTACCAATATGAGAACCTAGAGTATTTCCTCTTGAATTGCAAAACTATTTGGGATGTAATTAAGATTTGGTAGAACTTTGTGTTCAACTCATGCCATCATAGTAGAGGCAGGGTATGAATATTTGTGCGCGAGTGTGCACGGGTATAATACATTATATATAATTAACTAAATCCAACAAAACAAAAATATATATGAAACGCTTATATTGTATATATTACCAATTTTTTTTAGTGAACATATTCAAAAAGAGTCTGAAACTATATGGCTAAACTAAAAGATATTCTTTTAGTCGGAAAGACTCATTTTTAGTTTAATAGTCAAGAGAATCTCGTAAAGTTGCTATCGCAAAAAACCTCAATTGTTCATGGTAAATTTCAAAAACATCGAGCAACGCCCACTAAGCTTAGGCAGATGCAAGGATTTTCATCATTTTTCAATCCTTAATCTCTGTTGGGACCTAGCAATAGAATATCTATTAGCTCTTTTCACTAAGTTTAGGGCAACTGCAAGGAATTTCTACACTTTTTCAGTACTTTCTTTCTCTGTTGGAAATCCAACCTCGATTCTCAATTTCGTTTCGACAGTTAGTCTCATCCTAGGTCCATCCGTTTGACTAAAATTCATATTTGTGTTTTTTTTGTTTTGTTGAAAACATCACAAAAGTAAAGAGACACTAAAATCAACCAACACAAACATGATAACAGATATGCATAAGTGTGGGGCAGCAACCATCTAATCTAATTTGGGGGATTTTTTCAATTGTCATTGCTACAAAGCAATGATAAAACTCTCAAATAAACCACAAAAACTCCAAACAAAATCCACAAGAGCCCAAAAAATTGATTCCGATTCTCGAGGAAAATCATATATGACAGCATAGGAAATTCAAAAGAATACTAAAGAAAAACCAACTAAATAAAGAAACCATAAAGTAACATTCGTAACCGTAAAATACCAATTAAGTAGTGCATGTGAAAACCGCAATAAAATATAATACAGTTTCCTAACAATCCAAAGAAAACGTGAAAGCTAATCATCCAATCCAATTCAGTATAAGGAATTGCATATCCCTAAACTTCAAGCAAACCCCACAAAGAAAACAAAGTTTTAAATGACATCTCTAATTCTCTAATTTCGTGATGTCAAAACTTTTCGTAATCGGATCAAATTAGGAAAAAAAAAGGAAGTATTAACTTACACAACATATTTGCAGACTTAGTCAACTAAGAAATAATCGACACATAATTCATCCAAGTTCACAAATTTTTTTATGGCCTCAAGCACAAGGAACTGACAAATGGATCGAAAATAAGCAATTGGGGTAGAACACCCCACAATGTCCCTAATGATATTTTGTTCAAAGAGGGGTAAGAAGGAGAAAAAAGGGAGAAGGGGCACGAAGGTGTAGGACGTAAGATGTGGGAGAAGCGGGGTGGGAGGTGGGTGGTGTGAGGGAGGGTGTGAGAGGAGGGATAAGTGTGTTCTGTGGCAAGGTGCGTGGGCAAGGGTGCGGAGAATAGGGGAAGGAGGGAGAGGCAGTGGGGGATCTCTTCTGTTCCCCGCCCCCGTCAACCCCCTA